>LYUA01003833.1:48449-61276 GCA_002093875.1 Calopteryx splendens
TAGTGGTAGTGGGCACTGTAGTGGCGTTTCTGAATACGGGCCTAAGTCTTCTCAATCACTGGCACTACACAGCAGGTACCATAAGTTAGGGTGAATTTGGATACTTTTTCAAGTATAATCAGAGCTTATGGATCGGTACATTTTTTTATATTTGTGAAAACCAAAATTAAAAATAACTAAACATTATAAAATGTTGCGACAAGAAAAAATTCATGTTACATAATTCGTCACTCTGAATAATATAAAATAATACCATCCGAACATACTCCAAAGAGTGGGGCGAGTTCAGAAATGTATGTATTTATGCTTTTCTTCAAAATGAACACCTTTGTGGCCAAGGAAATAATACATACATTCATTTAAATGTTCTTATGGTAATAATAATCATTCATTCAAAATATGATTATGTTAGAGTTCTGTGTGATGCTTTCAGTTCTCCACAGTAGTACTTCAGTCTTTTCGGTGATGTGAAATTTCACCCAACGGCCTCATCACAAACTTATTGGTTTGACTACAATGAGAAGTAGCAGATCCATCACTTTTTTGGTGAATTTGATTAAATTGTATAACAATGAGAACTTAAGAAGAAAATGCAATATAAGCACCAGATGTCGTGACTGTTTGATATCACCCCACATGTCTGAATTCGCCCAAACTTACAGTATTTTTTATTTTTTCCCAAGTTTTGAGGATCTCAATGAAAGAGGTCAACAGTGTGATTTCTTCTTCATTCCCATCTCCACCGATATACATTTGACTAAAGGAGTTATATTTTCATTAATCTATTCTATTAAGTGACTGGATGAGTTTTTATATCTATGGCTAATTGAATATGTTAAGTTTCCTGACCTTATGGCCTTACTTTTTTGACATACTAAAGTGGAATGCCTGTAATTTTTATTCTCAGAGAGGGGACAAACATTTGTGTTAACCAAAATTTGGATCAATAAAAATATAACAAATGAATCACCTTGGAGGTAATAGCTACATAAAAAGGCATAACATTTTGGTGAGAAACTATTTCAATGGTTGTTAATTGGATGAATCAACTTATCTGAAAAATCTCAACTGTGTTAAAGATAACATAAAAGCATTTCTTACCTCACAGTGAAGGGGTGATTTTTTCAGTAAAGTTGACTCCCTAAACCTTGAGCTTGAGAAATTCCATTTCAAGGGTGAGATAAAAATGCATCTTAATATAAATTCCAGGTGTTTATTTGGTTATCACGGCATGAAGAGTGAAATTCAGAAAAAGTTGCATTTCATTTCCACCCTTGCATTTTTAAGTTCTAAGTAACTTATTTAAATATATTTTTACATACCTTAGTTTATTCCAGAGTAGTTGACTTGAATTGGTCATGTCCGAGGGCCAAGCAGCTTCAAGGACAGCACGGTTATAAAATCCATAAGTGAGTGCATTAGGCTGAATACCATGTCTCTTCATTTCAAAAAGAAGCTTAACAGCTAATACAGGATGACTATAAACACCACACAGCTGCATCATTACCCGATAGCAAACCTTGAACATTCAAGAATAATGGGAATCAGTGATGAACTGTAACATGAAATTATCCCAAATGAAAGAACACAAAAAATAAAATGAGTACCTCATCAGTTGGCTGCAGTTTTATTTTTTGTATCTTGACAAGGAGTTCATAAGCTGTGCGCAAGCATGATGCTTTTGAAGGTGACAACATTACAAAACTAGGCAAATGAATAAACCATAAGCTGTAACAATAGAGAAGATATAATTAATTCCATTCCCCCTTCTGAAAAAAATTCCACATTTAAGATGGCACTGAATAAGAGATGGTTTGGGTTTTTGCGCTACCATTTTAGGAGAAAAGGTTTTGATGCATAAGAATCATATGGGAAGCATGCAAACAATCTGCTATAGAGAAATTAATTTATTTTATTTTACCATTGTATTTAATAAGATCGATATGCTTTCCTGAAAAATGAACACATTTAAAATTGCATTCAAGTTATTATAAATACATATGAAGTAGGATATTGAATTCATATTGATAAAAAGTCTTAAAAACCTGCCTCAGACATGTTAATTCAGGTATTTCAGCCACTGGGACACCTAATGACATGATTGGGTTACCAACATATCAAAGGCACAAAGAAAATTAGAATGTCTAGAAAAATATTTTTTTTTAAATCCAACAGCAAATACCAAAATCACTGTCACAACCCTGTCTCATTTGAAATTACCCTGCAGTAGAAGGGAATAAACAATTTAAAACCTAAAAAAATTGACACTAATTATGAAAAATAGAAATAAAGAAAGAGTGGCTTTTTACAAACCTTTAAGCATTAGCAATCACCTTATTGCTTGCTCTGGCCAAAGTAGAATTTAGTGTCATTTTAAGAACTAGGCAAGTTTCTGGGTGTGTACCATAGAAACCATGTCAAAACCTTGAAACCTTAGGAAACTCAAGCCATAGTAGCAGTGAGAAAACAATTATTTCTTGAGAAAGTTCAGGATGAGAATGTATGCAAACCTGACACATTGTAATGAGAAGGGGGCTCCTAGAATTTTAAAGCTATTGCTCAATATAAGTGAACAAGCACTTTGACTCATATCTCCTCCAACACTTCTTCCTGTGCTCCTTTTTCAAGGAGGCAGAAGAGGGATGGTCAAAAGAATGATTCATCTTTCCCGGCTCCTTCCAAGGAATTAGATAAAAGAACTTGAACTTGAGATGAGTACATTACTCTTCAACAGCAATTTCAGGAGGGAAAGATACAGATGGTGCACTGGTTTATACTGTATTTTCACACTGGAGATTCTTAAATGTTGATAAGACATTTCTCCGTAAATTTATCAACAAAGAATTTGAAATTATGAATAGGATGTCCTGATAACTATTTGAAACAACCAAAAAATTGGAAATAAACTGAAATGAAGAGTGGCGCAAAGTTGTCAACAGATTTTCCAAGTCAACCGGGAGAAGCATTTGTACCATGAAATTATAATTAAGCATTATAAACATTTATAAACACCATACATTTATTTCACTGTATTTCTTGCCTGTAACATGTCCCAAGAAGGCACTTTGCCCACAATTCTGGCGATGGTGCATGTTTTCTTGCCAATTTCTGGGCAGATTTTATCTCATGCTTGGTTCTCCTAGCCAAAGGGCTTCCGGGAACTGGAGCACTCAGCCGACCCCCCACACTTAAGTAATTCTTTACATCCTTTTGACTGAACAGCATATTATTCAGAGTGAAATTCTGTGAAAGAAAAATATGATAAATGGAAGTATATAGGATTTTAGAAAGTTGCTTGAATTGAATTAAATTAAATCGGTTTATAGGGCTGACCAGTGATTCTATAATTTCCATTTTTAGTGTTTTCTCAGGTTCTTTGAACATACAAAAATCAATTCTCAACAATGAAAAATTGCTTTCCAAGAGATATTTTTAAAGATATTTGGGTTTTTATAATTTTTAACAATCATAAATTGCCAATAAAAGATAAGCATATAATTATCACCGGCAATTGTATCTTATACACAGGTACTAAAATAAAACATAAAAATAGGTAAAAATGAACATACAAAGAGATGATCTCAAGAATCTTATCCTTTGGTTTGGTACTAACCTCATAGGAATACTTTGATCCAGGTGGTAGCCCATTTGGTTCTGGTGGCATAATGAAGACAGTTCTTTCACTTTGCTGAGACTCATCAAGCTCAAGTAAACGTGAATCCCCATCATCTCCATCCACCTATATAATGAATACTGCATTTAGTATCTTAGTGTACACGTTCAGTTGCAAGAGAGGAATATGCCTGATACCACTTAATAAGACACGTCAAATACCACTATCCACAGTGATGAGTGTCACAACATGCAAACCAGGGATGCTAAAATTCACAGATCATACAAAGGCAATGAAAAATGATTACAAACCGTGGTAAAATATGCAAACTTTAACAAACGATTAAAAATAGATTTAAATATTTATAAAATTTTGATGAAACTCTGTGATACTTCTGAACATTTATCTGATAGATTAGAGTATTTCAGCAAAATATCTGACAGTTAAGTTTGTACCTTATTACAAATAATCTATACCAAATTTGATAAATTTTCAATTAATCAATGTCATAGTGACTTTTATACAACATTTGCACATGTCTACAAAGGACTAATTAAGGCATCCAAAAATTACATTACCTTTTCAGTGCACTCATCAAAAAAGGCAAGACTTGCATCCATGTCGGACACAAAAGACCTTTCCTCGATGAACCTTATGAACATTTGAGTCTTCATTACCATGGTAAAAAATTTGTGATGATTTTTGTCTCTTGACCGCAAGAAACCTATGAATGAGAGTTTATAATAAGATACACAAAATATTAAACAGCATATTTTGATTGAGTAGTTATGACAGCATTAATTACCATGAAGATCAAATAGAGAGTTGGGATCTGTAGTACCAACAGTTGGTGCCTTCGTAATGGGTAACAGGTATGTTCGATATCCTTTTAGAATGTTAGCCATAAACCTTAGAAATGCTTCCTGTATCTCCAATTCCAAAATATGCTGGAAAAGAATAGACCAAAGAAACATATTTTTGACTAAAAATCTATGGGATATTCATTGCATGAATTTCATTTGGACTGAAGAAAAATTAATACCTCTTTTCTCTTTTTTAAAAAATCCATATCTATGCTGCCATCTTTGTTTGAATCTTCATCTTTCTTAAGCTGCATACTGTGAACTAGTTGACTTAAGTGTTCAGATGATTTTTGGAGACTCAAGCGTAATAATCGTGCTGGTTTCTTGGGAAGAATTTTTACTGTTAAAGATTTCTTTTCTTCACACCTACCAAGTTTAAGAAAAAACATGGTTTTTAAAATTATAACTGCATTTCAACCAAGCCAAAGCTACATACTTTATGAGCTTCTCTATAAAATCCAATTTCACATTAGATGTAAGTACATAGATGAATGAACTTGGTTGTTTCCTCAGTTAAAATATGATTGTGGCAGGAAGTATTCCCATGACCAAAAAATGATTCAAATAGAATTATTTTACAAGGATGAACAAAGGTTCTGTAATTTACTGGCTAATTCCTCCACCTATTGAGTGGAAATATTATTTTGAAATATGACTAGTCTTATAGTTTGAATTAAAAAATGCATACTTACATTGTAATATTATTGGTATCTAAATCCACACAGTTAACATCAGGTGGTGGGTCATACAAATCAAAGAATCTAGAATCCACTCCAATAAGAAATGGCAGAGGAGCATGAAGGACATCGGCCAGGCCAAGTGGACACAGAGGGATGTATGGACATTGCCATTTGAACGGAAAAATAATCTGAAAAGAAATAGCCAGAACTGTTATTCAGAATTCTTTAGAAACTCAGGCATACTGTCAAAAATCGATCGTAAGCTGACCTTTCTTCTTATAAACAGCTTTTCAAAATTCCTATTCCTAATAAAAAAAAGTATGCGGCTTACAATTATTGTCTTAAAAATAAATTGGAGTAGTTACCTCCTTTAGTACACACACTCACAGCTAAACTAATGGTGTACAGTTTAAAAGTCACCATTACATTTCATGACTAAAAGCAAAAAATTTAGGATTCAAATTTTAAAAAAAGTGAAGTGAATTATAAGGTTTCGCAGATAGCGAAAATAATCCAAGTCCTCCTTTTCTGTCCTCACTTGAAATGCTCAGCCAAGAACACTCCCAGAGAATGAGTGAGCAGGCTTTGGTTGTAAAAAATTGTCAAACAGCTACAAAAAAACACTTCCCCTCAATGGACAATATTTTAAATGTTTACTCAGCAAAGTTAAGCACTGAGCACAATGTCTGGCTTACAAGTACCTCTCAAACCTTCCCTCTTTCCTGTACTTATTCCCACCAACCAGGTCTGCATATTAAGAATTTCTAGTACCAAATTTTCAAGGTTAAGAAAAAAATACTAACCATAGAGATTGCTTCAGCAACAGCTGTCAGCACATCAGGCCTCAGTGAATGAACTAGCAGCTTTTGCTCAGTGAGGGCGCAGAGCAAAACAATCAAACAATTGTCTGGTCCAAGATTCATTAACATTTGCCTGAAGCTCGCCCCGCTAAAACATAAGAAAGTATAGATAAATAACTTCATTGTAATTTATCAATTATTTTTAAACATTTTAAATAGATACTAACCTCCTTGGTAATGGCAAGTCTTCCGGTTGCATCAACATAATCTTGTGTGTTGCGGATAGTTGAATAAGAATGCTGGGGCGCTGAGGTGAAGGGAAAGGAATATCTTCAAGAAAATATGATATATACCTGAATGTATAAGAGCCAATGAAATGTATTAATAAACAAAATAATCAACAAAAAAATTAATATAAATATATCAGAAAGTTTAATTCACATCCTTAATTACTACATTTTTTGGGGATATACTCTTGTTTTTTTCAATTCATCCATCTTAAAAATTTACTGAGGAAATTTGAAATAATAAGATTTTCAACCACTAGAAAATAAATTAATACATAACTAGATATCCCCAGGCAAGTTAATGATCTCATTTATGCAGTCTAGTAAAACAGACCAAAACTTTGATTTTTGGAAGCATTAATGAGCAAGAAAAATATTAATTTTTAAATTAAAAACTACTTTATAATGTATAAATGCAGGTTAAACCAAAATTGATAACTTATATATTTACAAGCTTTACTTATAATCCAACGGGATTCTTACCTTTCAATAGGAACTGTGTGAGGGCCAGAACTAGTCATCTTATACAGAAACATGAGAAATTTATCGAAGGTATCAAAGAAGGGCCAGTGGGAAAGAAGGCAAATGCATTTATTAACATTAACAGTTTTGGTATTTTTTTCACTTAGGACTTCAAAATTGAACTCCTTATGCTGTTCAGCTGACAGTTTTTCTGGAGGATAGCGTTCATAGAATGTAACAGCTGAGCCATAAACCTAGAGCAGCAAACAAAAAAATTAATGAATTAAAAGACATTGGAATATGAAAAATGTCATTGTCTTAAATATTACTATATTCAGAACTTGTGTAACAATATTTGTCTCCAAATTAAATTCCACCATTGACTTCTGGAGTTAGAAGATATTAAATGTTTTCCAGTACAAATTTATCTTTTTCAATGCCCTTATGATTATACTTGAAACGCCCAGCAAAAGCTCTACTGTGCACCTGGCATGCCCATACAGGCACGCTAAGTGCATCTAATTCGCTTGCTTTTCAATTTAGTGATGCAAAATTTTTGATAATTCTTGATAGATATCATCTTTATAAAATATTGTTAATCTTAATTCATCTAACACTTTTTATTTGAACCATTTAGCTTTAATAGTTAGAAGATTTTTAGGGAATATGTAAGAATACTTTAAATGGCTAGTATTAAATCGGGCAGTGAAGGTCTGCTCTTGTAGAATGAAATTGGGCATTTAAAGGTTGAGTGCCTGATAGAAGAAAAATATACATATATCATTTTTAATGATAGCTTTATGTAAACATGGTCAGTAATTCATGGATTTTAATGAATATCAATATAATATACAAATGAGAACATATTATCCATCAAACACTTTAAAGAATAGTGTAGCAATGATATGAACAATTTTAATGAAACCAACAAAGTGGTGTACACCCCAATAGCAATGGTAAAGAGGAGGTGTAACTGAACTTTTATTTTTTGAAGTTGTTATCTCAAACGTTAATATTTTAAAGCAATTTTCTTTGGGTCCTTGAATTTCAGGAAAACAGGAAGCTTTAGGGCTGGACTGATACTATTTTTTATTGAACATTAATTACCTTTTCAGCAGCATCTGACACAGTGAGGACAAATGTTGAGAAAATGGGCCGAGGTTGAGTAGCTTTGGCAGGCCAGCATTCGATGGATGATCCCATTGGGAGACAAAACATGGGCACAGACTCAGGGAAAGGAAAATTAGCATGATCTACATGAGGATACCGAGCAAGGATGCCTATAATCAAACAACATTAGAGAAACATTAAAATCATATACTTTGCACATATCTCAGCTACATCAAAAGCATAAGTGCACGTACCAGGTTTGTATGACAGGAGATTAGCACGATTCATTGATTTCTTGTAGCATAGGAATACCTCCGACCCCACCTGAAAATGCAACATTCAAATAATTAAAATATTGGCAAAAAAATGAAATATGTATGCACAACTTTAATGAACAGTATCTGCAGCGATGGATCAATTTCACTTTAATTTGGTTCCAGTACCAGTTAGGTTGGTAGCTTCAGTCCTTGACAGAATGAGTGTTATTGGTATTTTCAAAATTTTCTACCGAGACCAAAAAAATATTGGGATGTGTATTAGTTGGTAACTATGCCAAAATAATTAAATTTAGGATATACCCTTATTTATTAATAATCAAATCAATCAACCACAGTAATCAACCCAAAGTAGCTCAGCGCTCTACTCACTGGACGACCATGCCCCTTTTATTTATATAACACAAATTTATTAAGCGGATACCTATGCCCATCATGGAACCAGCATTGCAATATTTATCGAAATTTTCAGGGATCCATCCTCAGAGGATGCACTTACATTCTTTAATCATATGCTAAAATAGTAATTCCATTCATGAAAATACTTGTATTTATTTATAATAATGTATTTGGTAATGAGCATACACCATGTGCACCTCAGCACCAGGATGAATTGCTTTCACAAGAGCAAACACTGGTGTTCTCCACAGCACCAGCCACACAAATGCTATCACAATTCCCAGGGGATAAAAAAGGGAGGGCACACTTGCATTCGTTGCATTCCACAGTCATTTGCCTCAACAAAATAATTTCATTTAAGAAAACATTCCAATTTATCTTGAATAGTGTATTTTTATATGTTGCTAGCGAACACTTGGCCACAACATCTACTTTGATTACTACCATGACAGAGCACACACCGGTATCTGCCACCAGCTACATGAATTATGCCACCATGCCAACTGGACATAGCTGAGAAAATTAATCATGATCAATGCAAGGTAAAAGAACGTTGAAAATATATTTAAGAGTCATTTCTACTACAATCTCTGTTAATCTTAAAATATAGAATGTTTCCAACACTAATTCTACCTACTTTACCTCTAGTGTAACTTGCATTCATGCCTAAATTTTTCCATCAACGCCCAAGTTCTTTTCCAAAAAAAACTTCCCTCATTGAGCTACAGCACTATGTTCAATTTCTCACATTGGTTGAATGTTATACTTTGGGTGAATACCTTTATGTCTCCTTCATATCACTTTTTCCCTCCTTTCTATCTTCCTTTCCTTTTTACCAACAAATCTGATCAAATCAATGTGCAGAAAATATATAATCACAGTAGCTCCATTGCAGATTTGTAACAAATTGTGTACCTAAGTGCACTACAAAAACGGGTAGCTAAGTTCGTGTAATAGAATTCCTAATGATTATACACTGAGGACATAATAGCCAATAAAGATAGGTTTAAAAGCAGCGAAAGAGGCCACACAGATGACAAGAAGAAGTATTATGCTGAAAAGGTTAGTCACCAGCTTTTGTGTCATTTAATAGAATAAAAAAAACCACTTGTGCAGGAGAAACAAAAGCAATGGTTTACTCATTTCAGGTTACCAAGTTGGCAGATTATTTCTCCAATGATCATGTTTTAAAATTATGAAAATATGTATGCCTTAATACCTAATGCGTTAGAAAAAACTGGGTATTAGTCAATCCTAATTTTTGACTCCATTGATTCTTAATTTTGAATACAGAATTTAGAATAGAGTTTTAAAAAATCAATTCAATTTTCAGAGAGGATGTCAGAAAGAGGCGACCACACTTAATAGAATTCCTTTAATAGCAGACCATGGGGGCATTCTGTTTTCACTTAAGGGTGGTCACTAGCATTCAAATTCTCCCGATTTAACAGTCGGCATTTTTAGTTCAGGCACTGGCCACAAAATGCCAAAGAGGAATGGGGAAACCTCTGAGTGGTTGGGGTAGGGGAAGGTGACGTCTGCCAAGGGTGAAGTGAGGCTCAATAAGGCACAGCCGGTGATCTAGGGATTTGCTTATCCAAAGTAAAAGATTGCTTCATTATCTAAATCAGTTAAAAATGTTTACTAATGTAGTCACCGTATTAAAATAATTATTCCATCTCAAAGTATTTCTCTAGTTGCAGGCGCTTGTTTTATGGTCTCCATCATTTGTAAATAACTAAAACTAGTGAATACTTTCTGAGAAATCGCGAATAAAAATTATATACCTGCCTATATGTTTATATTACTTATTTTTTCCTGCTCAAGTATGAATTAAGGATGATACCATCAAAAAGACACCTTTAGAATGTTTCTGCAATCCATTCCCTCCGATTTGAGATTCCAACCTACAGTAATGCTTAATTGGAAAAATGTTTCTAATATAAATGATTTTTGCTGTAACGTTATCTGTCGAACATTCAAATTTTGAAAAAGTAATAAACACGACATAGCATCTGCTAAAATACTCGTCAGAGTGATCCATACCTAGATCATGTTATTTGGACAATACGCAGGCATGCATAAGTCATAAAACTGAAAAAAAGCTGCCCTGCCATGCCACAGCTGGAGTCTTCATAGCAAAGAATCAACTCTATTAAATCTATTGAGATCGTATACATTAAACCAATCCTACTCAAAAGATCGGATACAAAATATCGATTTAGATCGATGCAGCCGATTTCATTAAGATCGGTTGAATCTATCTCCTGCCGGATCGATTCAGANCGATTTCATTAAGATCGGTTGAATCTATCTCCTGCCGGATCGATTCAGATCATAGCGATGATATGTAGTAGTGAGTGCATGCATATGAGCTTATTGGCATGCTTCAAAGTGTAGATCACTCTTTATTGGGAGTTCCTTATCTACTTGAGTATTAACTACAGCCATGATGACTGGATTTGCAAGTTGCCTACAAGGTATACAAGTGCTGTACACGGTTAATATAAGATATTTACACAATGCATTTGGGAGCAGAGGTCGAGTACCTATGAGTACCTTTCACGTTTAATTAGTGCATAAGGTGCGAAAACATGTAGTGGTAAATTTATGCTTCATTGTATTTTGTATTCAAGGAGGCTTATTTAATATCGGTTTCATAACACCAACAATTTTCCATCTGGTGAAATGTATTTAAACTATCTAATGTATATTAAAGTTTTGAAGGATTTTTTAATCTTTTTTGTTTTTATGGTCTTTTTATTTTCAACCGATCTATTTGTCTTACACACTCCCCCACGACTTGGTATGAACGATATTGACAAAAACTTCTAAATATTTCTTTTTCCTCGTCACTAATGACACTTCAAATGGAATTTCACAAATGCTAAACTCATCAGTATCATAAACAAAATAGTTTGGCCATTCGATAAAGAAATGTGTATATCGCATAAACATTGCAGTTGATACATCGATATATCACATATACTTACCTTCGCCAAGAGCATGAGCTTGCAACATCGCAGACCCAACATGAGAAACATGGATATGGACCAAAAAATTATCTCCAAGGATTAAACTGAATTAAAAATGAAATAGCCATTTTTCATGAATGATTTATTTTTTGCTCTCGAATGTTTCAACCTTCAATTTTTTAAAACAATACTGGATAACTAAAATGGCAATTACTCCAGTTGAAAATTATGTTCAACATTCAAGATGCTTGCAACAGCTAACTACGACAGTGGTACGTACATATGCATCTGTCATAGTTGAGCTATGGCAAGGATCTTGAAAGTTGAACCTAATTTACAACTTTGACAAAATATGATGCCTTAATCACAAAAAAATACAGCCCTACCGAATTTATATGAATCAATTATGATGCATACATAAGCTACTATATCCTCCAAAGGAATTTTTTAGATTCAGAAGACATGAGAAACAAAGGTGTATGCTTACATCGAGATGAGATTGATAAGATATATGTGGACATTGGCCACAGTAGAACTGCACAATAGAAGGCTGTCTAGAACTTAATTTGAGCACAAGAGAGGATTTTTGTACCGAAAACTCATGGTATGGCTTGCTATACACTTCTGGAAATCAGCCAATTTTCTTCCATGCATTTCTCTGTATATTTAAGCGAGCTATTATTGGCTAAAGTACATCCAAATAAAACCTTATTAACAGGATTTCCATTTAGTTCTTCCAAAACTCATTGTCTCTATCTATACACTGGATCTCAATGCCTAGTTGGCTCTTAAAAAATTTTTTTTGAGGAATTGTTTTTGATTTTCCACTTTTCTAGCAATTTTCAGTTAAGGTTTCACTTCTCAGCCATCATTATGCATACTAACCCTCTGCTTCAATCAAACCTAAAGCGAATAATATGAAAAATTTAATCAAACCTGAGGAAAATAATATAAAAAAACCATAATAAACGGTGAAAAAATAAGTCTTCTGATCGAGAATTACAAATGCATGCCAAAATGCCCATGCTGATATACAAGACTTCCTTCCTTTGAGGGCCGAGAAGAGATCTCACATGATTGTCAGAGGCACTGAACTCTCGTAGTGATCTCCGAAGCAGCCGCTGACTTTTCCATCCCCGAAAACTGTTTATGATGCATAGGCAAGGGACCAGCAACCTGATCCCCACCACCCGTCGAGTGATAAGGAGGGCAGGCTAGAGTGGTAGAAGTGAAAGCCACTGGAGTGGGGAAAAAGGGAGTGGAATGGGTAGGCATCCGTTGGAAGAAAACTTTGGCACCAAAAATTTGCTAAACATGGTCTATTCTTTCCCCAATTGCATCCTTGATTAGTAAAATAATTAGC
>LYUA01003833.1:89939-103377 GCA_002093875.1 Calopteryx splendens
AGTACAGGAAATTCTCATGCTACTCGTAGCAGGGGAAGCATTTCCCTTCGAGAGGCTTTGGTGCAAAAGGGTTAATAATTAACTTGACCAAATGAGATAGAAGGTACTTCAGTTTCATGCCGAATCAAAAAGAACAAACAGTAAACTACCTAATAAAAATATAATACATACAATGATAAAAAGGAAGAGCACAGAATAAAAATTTCTGATGAAAAGAGGAATGCTAATTAATGTGCACTACATCTTCCAAGCAAAAAATCAATGGAGAATAATAAAAAGTATGACTTCCGATAAGAGTACTATTGATAATAGAAAAATATCACCTGATGAATTAAATAACTTTTTTATTCTATTACTGAGCATATTGTCTCAAATATAACCACCCCTACTGTCTTTCCAGATGATTTACTCATAAATTTCAAAACCAAAAGTGTGAATTCAAAGGAAACGTGCAACTGCAAATGATTTAATTGAAGCTGTTGATATATTCAAATGCTCAAAGAGCAGGGATATATATGGGTTCTTAAATAATCACCTCAAAGAATTGAGAGTTTATTGCCCAACCTTTGGCAACCATCATAAATGGGTGTCTGGTAGAGAAAGTGTTTACCGACTTTCTAAAGTGAAGCAGGGTAATACCTGTCTATAAAAAGGAGATAGAGACCAGCCAACCAACTATCGCCCAATATCTCTTTTATCTATTCTCTCAAATCTATTTGAAACTAGTTTTAAAGAAGAGCTCTATGCATACTTTGAAATAACAGCCTATTTTTCCTTTCATAACAAGGCTTTTGAACTGGCAGATCAACTACTTTGACTGTAAAAGCTGTCATTGATGAAATAATAATAATAACAGCTTATGAAGAGCATGAGAGTGTTTATCTGAATATATGTGATATATCCAAAGTTTTTGACCATGTATCTCATGAATATGATGCAAAAAACAGAAATGTTATGGTGTAATAAACTCTCAAAATGAATTGATAAAATCATATTGGACAAATAGAAAGTAATATGCTGACTTTGGTGGAGTTCTATCAAAAACTTTTGATAGATGTACGAAATGGATTTCCCCAAGATGCTTACTTGGAACCACTGTTATTTCTTCTTGGGGCCAATGATCAGCCAAGCAAACCCTTAATGAAACCCACATAAGGTTGTCTCACAATTAACTATTCCTAAACAAGGACAAAACCCGGAATCTAATGTGCACCTTGTCTAAAAATGAATTTGATAATAGCCAACCTGTTAAACGACTAGGTTTCATAATAGACTCCAGGGAACTAATCTAGGGTTATCATATTCACAGTTTATGCATCAAACCATCTTGTCATATTCTTACTTAGGAAATTATAATCATTAATACCATGGACATTCCTTAAAGTATACTATGCATTCTTCCATTGCAATCTATAATATGGATTGAAACTTTGTGGTGATTCCTCTCATGTCAAAACTGTCTTTATCTGACAAAAGAAGGCAGTTAGAATAATCTGTAATAGTTTCTGAAGATCACTGCAAACCACTTTACGTAACTAATTGTATGTGTACAGCCAATACATTTGTATGTGATGTAAAAAAAATTAAAACAATCTCTTAATGGTCATAAGTTCATCATATTGACCCAATATATAATATTAATCATATTAATAGTAAAGGCCCAAGACTAGTGAAAGGCATGGTCATCAAAATATTTAATAAACTACCTGAATCTCCAATTAGTACAAATATCTTATAATTTAAAAATGAACTTCATAACTTGGTTTTTGATCTGGCTGTCAACCATGGCATTCTGCTGTGTCCAAGAATTTTTTTAGACTGACTGTAGTGACTTGGTTTTCTAAATGTAAAAGAGTATAAATACTTATAGAAGATCAATTATTTCCATTTTTAATATTTTTGAGTTATCTATAGTAGTATGTAACCATCTAAAGAATAATACAATGTCTAATCCAGATTTCAAGTCGGAATATTTCCTGAAAAATAACATGAGGAAAAGGAATTTCAGAACTATTATAAACCTAAGAGAAATGGAGAGATCAAATTTTTGGGCATTGTAGATGTTACAGGGACTCTAAAAATATTTTATATTTCCTATATGCTGGATCAAAACCCTTGGCCATGGATAATAGTGTGACACATCTATCTATAAAAATAAAATTCACTTAACAATAAAACTTACCACGACGTCAGCATCTAACACATACAATCTTCTTAAGGAATCATCTGTAAGTGCTTCTTTGAACAGTTCAGGAGTTGAGATGCTTGGGCTGAAAAGTGTCATTTGTCGCAGCTCAGTGCCTATGGCCCAATTCTTGTCTTTCCCAGGTTTCTCAACACAAATATCTTTGTATTCATCAAAAATAGAGTGATTTTGAACATCCTCATCTCCTAAAATAAAAAAAGTAATTTATGAGTCATTTTTAATGAGTTATACATAGGTTTATGGATTAAAATTATGTATAAAAATATTCTGACTCAGTAGATAATTTTGTGATACACATATGGTACCTGATGCTAAGAATGACAAAGATAGGATGGATAGACATAATCATGGAAGTATGCAGAAATGAAACCAGGTTTACTGTAGGGGTGTGTCCATCAGAGACCTATCGTAACTGGTAGATTACCAATAATAATAAAATTCCTTAGGATGAAGAGAAAAGGGAGAATTATATGGAAGACTATAGCATGAAGAAGAAAACAATGTTAATGGACACAATAGTTGGTGGTAATGGATGCTTTTACGTGATACTGTTTGGTTCATTTTTGTAATAAATTTTTCACTTCTGGTAATAGTTGGCTCTCTATAATAACAACATTAAACAAAAAACATTTATCCCAACAAAGTTTCCATGAATAAAACATTGAATTTTAAAATTTGCGTAGCATGCACTATAACCTCAAATTATTCACTATTACTTCGGATGGATATGATATACATAAATTGATAGCAAATAATAATATGGTTTATTGGGGCCAAATTGAGACTGAAGTAGTCTTATTAAAATCAGAAGACAAGACGTACAAACGCCTTGATACTAATTCTTAAAGTACTGGGTAAGGAATTCCAGCAAAATTTTGTATCATGGGAAAACATTTCTTATAGTATATATTTCATTGGAAAATACAATTTTTGCAATTAAGTTTTTTTGGCGGCTACAAAATTTCATAAAATGGAGTTACCTTTCTCTTGCAACAAACACTTCTATTATATTTTAAGTAATCATTAGAAACTCATTCTCCATATGTTATTCATGACCTTAATTTAACAAAATTCCAGGAAAGTGATAGAAACATTAATAACTTTTGAGACCTTGATATCCTATGTAAATCAATGTTGTTTTTTGACCTACTTGCTGTACTATAATTGCAAAATTATACCTGAGTGATATTGATGTATTCTCTTATATGGAGCAGTAAATTCAGTATACAGAAAATTTAAAGAAATTAATTACTAATTGTTTTCCAAAATTCATGATAATAATTGTGGAGGTTTCACCTGGAGACATGTTATCAGCATTAAAATCGCCACATATGATGTCGAATTTCACAACATCACCAGTATTTGAATTGTTCTCTTTAAACTTCTCAAAAAATTGAAATGCTTCAGATAGCTGGGAGTAAATGACAGCATCAGTTCCTTGAAAGGCTTGTGTGTGCAAGTTTGCAATGTATCCCACATGACGATCTCCATTTTGACAGTAATTCAGTAGAACCTGAAATAAACAGTACTTTACACCATCTTACATAATGATTCATGTTTATTAACAACAGATTAAATGACATTGATGTACATGAGGGATTATTTAATATAGGCAGTCAACATTTTTCACAGTATACCTTCATTACTTTGACAAATATTCAAAAATAAAGTACACATGGTTTTAATTTGTTCCTGTAGGTGTAATAACTGCTCATTTAGGTGACTAAAGAAATAATTTTTACCCAACATAGAGCCAGATTGTAAACAGTGGAGCCCTGTTGACTTTTGGGAATTCTTATCATCAATCACAGAGTTTATTGATTAGAGGTAGGCTTTGTACAGCCCAAGAAAACTATCACAAATCTTCAAGGTTATAGAGAGCACTACCACAAAAAGTACTGTTTATTTGTCCAAAATACCTATTCTTTTCCACCCCCTTCATGATATAGCCAACAATCTATTTTCTCTCACAGCCTTCAACATTCTATTACCTCTCAATAACTCAGAGAAATTATTGGAATTGTGGAATAACTAGTATTAAAGTTATTGCTCAAGGGTGAACTCCCCCTCTCTTACAACTGTTGCTCCTCAGACTCAAATGCAAGAGAGGGGATATAGAAACTTAAATTTAATTTTCATCATATTTTAAGATCAATAACTGAGGGTAACTAAACCTGGTCAAGATGAGTTCTGGGGCATTCAAAGCTGAAATGTAACAGGTTTCTATGAAAATGACTTTTGCCATTGTTGATATGCACTCCCTCAATTTCACAAGTGACTCGTTTTCTGCCAATTTTCTATAACACATCACCTGCACGTTCATTTTTAAGGATAATTTTAGTGATTTTTAAGACATTTCCTCATGCAGCATTTATTGTGAAATTACAATAATCCTTAAATCATGACTATGTTTTTTTATGACACCTCAGAGAAATGATTGCCGATATATTTACTGTCATGTACGGGTTAAAAAATAATACAAAATTAGTCATTTGAAATATTTATTTCGTTTCAGCCTTAAAAAATGGAATATACCAAAATAGTTGTCAATAAAAGAAGGAACTTCTTCTGACAGGTGCGAGAATCACCGTTCTGTATGAGCATTTCACTAATGTTATGGCTGATGTCCAACAGACCAACTTGGGCCACCTCCACAAAGGGGGTGTAGCAGTTGCCGCAGGGTGAATGATAGTAGTACTCTAGTCACCTGATATAATCATCAATACACAGAATACAAACATTCCATGCAATAATTTGAAATTTCCCTGCATGCAAGGATGATTCATAATTTGAAAACAGTGTGTTGTAAAACTCCCACTTTTGTTTTAAGCCCTAGCGAAAAAGATTAATGACATTGGATATGAACTAATCCCAATGGAGGGAGATCTTTCTGTTGACTTCTACTCCCTTTGCATAATATTAGTTTCAAGGGGAGGTAACCAACCCCCGAGGTCCTTTGTGCCATCAGGGTAGGACTCCTTATCTGCCCTTATGAGGAGTATGAGCAAGTCAGTGCCCACAAGTGACCTCAAGTCGGCTGGAGGGGATGTTGGAGGGACGCTCAAGTTAACTTCCATGGTTAATGCAGCAGAAGCAGGTGCATTAGATACAATGCCGGTCTTGCAGACCGGAAGCAAGTATTCAAAGTGCACACTTTCCCTTCCGCCTGACCTCTAGATGGATTATTTGCCCCCTCCCCAGCTCGCTCTTCATCGTCTCTGCATGCTGAGAGTAAGCTGTGAGTGCTGTGTTGGCCACCCCTGCAATAGGGATAGATGGGCACTTTGGTAGTAGGCATTTACAATTCATTTGCGATCACCTGGCCAACACATAGCAGTTACTACACAGGCAGTCGATTTTAGAGAAGTAGGAAAGCAATGCTTACTCTTGAGTGGAGACATGCATAAAGAGCACTCTATAAGGGAAGAAGTGAAGCAATTTGGAACAATTGGGAGTGGCTGTTACCTTCCTGGAATAAGACAGTCACTGAAGAGGCAATAGAAAGCCCTTCCATTGATGGAAAGCATTTAAGCACTTGCACTAGTGTGAATAGAGGGTTCAACAGCTTAGCCAAAGGATTGGGTACTGTCATTACAGCATCATATTAGTACCAAGAATACGACTACTTTGCACCTGGAATATCACCGAAAAAATCTGTGATCAACAGAATTTGATTCAGGGGACATGGCATGGGCAGCAGCACACAAGCTAAGCTAGCATTAATCTCATTTTCCTCCCAATATGTATGCACTCTATTTCATTTCTAAAGCTTCCTCAAACAAACTTAGCTGTCTGGTTTATAAAGAATATCAGTAAATGCTATTAGTGGGTATTATTTACAGAATTAATAACATTCACCATGGGGAGAAGAAGCATACCATTTCTCATACATTTGAATTCAGCTAAGGTTAATGAGAACTTGCAATGTTTCAAAAACAATTTTATAGCAACAATGTGCAGCAGTGCATAAGGAATAGTTTTGGTAATGATTTTAAGTAGATATTATTTCATATTTTTATCGTACAATGAGGAAAGTTAAATTCAGTGAAACCTCTTCAGTTTTACCTTGCATATGTTCAATTCAAATGGAAGAGAGGAAATTAAAGAATTGCTAAATAAAGGTCACTGTTTAGAATACTGGAGGAGAAAATTTCATCATTGGGAGAAAGGAAAAGACTTCCCCTGCATGACTTATTGCTAAATATTATAGACAAGCCAGGCTAGACACACACTAAAGATAAACAGCTAATGGCATGAGGTAATCAAATAAGACAATTTATGGCTTCACTTGAGAGACCTCACTCCATTTATTTTAATCCAACATAAATATGTGAAATGATTTTGTGGCTCCTTATTTGTTTCTTTTACACATCTGAATGGTAAATATGGTTAGTTGAAGCATAGTGACTTTTGGTGATTGGGTGGTGGAGAATTACCTCTTGCGTTTTATAGCTTTTAGGGTCATACGAGCCTATCTATATCTGGCACTGTAAGGAAGGACGATATTACAAAAACTCCCCCAAATTAAAATCTATCATGCATTTGAATATTAAACTGTACAATGAAATATCCATTTTTAATATTTGGCAGGGGACAATTTCTTTAAACCTTAATCTGAGTAAATCCTTAAATGAACGTAGTCTACCTGGAAATTACTGCATCATACTGGGCCTGTAAAAAGAAACAAAATAAGGGAAATCCTTTGCAGGGGATCCTTAAATTGACACTCCATCATATATTTGAAACACACCAAAATATATATTTAATAATTTTTAACCCAAGTTAAGAACAGTCATTCAGCTGTGCTTTAAGTGTTAAAATAAATTCAAAGGAAGCTCTCTGCACTGCTTTCAGTGAAGTAACTGTGGTCATATCATATCAATTTTTTTCAATCTTTTCTTACTCCAACTCAGATGGCAACTTACGATGACATGGCAATGGGTTTACTCACTTTCACACATAGAACTCCCAAAGAAGTGAACTTGGCATGGTTTGTTTTATATGAAAATGGCTTAAATTCTGCTTCTAGTATGGGTTTCTTGCTTGCGAACATTAAACCACTTCCTAAAGCAAAAAGGATTCTAATCAATAAATACAATCATACAAGTTGTGCGACTTAAATAATGCCAACCAATTGAACATACCAAGCAAATAAAGATTGCTCTTGAAATTATGCTCTCCAACATCATAAATAAAATACCCATATTCTTTGGATAAGTTATTAATTAAAACGGAAGCATGTACTCTCTCCCACACTTCTTGAAGGCACAAGAAGTCAACAGATGGGAATTCTGAAAATATGACATCTCTTCTTCCTCCAACTTCTGTTGCATGACACATATTTTTGAGATACTTTCCATTATGGCTGATGATTCTTTTACTAATTTCGCGACATCTTAAATAGCCTGATGTATTGTGGTTAATTTTATTAAGAAAATCAGGTCCAAGCAAAACATTTGCAGTAGCAAATGTAAATATAGGGCCTTCGTTAGAATTAGCATTTTCCAAAAACTCAGAGAACTGTTGCTGACATTTTCGTTCTTCAACAACACAAAACGAATACGGCTCTTTTTCAGCAAAAGTACACAATCCTATCCAAATAAGTGCCCCTACAATTCCCATTGGAAGTAACAAAATTACCAAAGCTGCAAAAATCGGACCAAACACTATGTACTGGATTAACTTCTTCTGCGGATATAGTTTTTCTAAAATATCTGAAATGTAGCACGCTAAAAATAAGCTAAATGATGTTACCCAGGGGTACATTAAGGCATACGCGATGGTATCCAAAAACTTATTGTAATTTTTCGAATATCTTTGGGAGCACCGCATCTTATTGATATGAATGCAAGTATTAAACTTTAATTATTTTTATTTTTTTTATAGTCACCCCTTGGAAGAAATTACAACTCTTAAACTTAGTAAATAACCGAATTATGAAATAAGAGCAGTTAATCAAACTTTTGACAGTAATTCAAACAACTTCAACCAAAACTATGACTGTGAAGAAGATTACTTTAGGAAATTCTCAGAGGTATTAAAAAAACTCTTCGATAAGCACTATTTTTATAGGTTTCATGGGACGAAAAATAGAACATTTAAAATAACCAAAGATAACCTTTTCTCTCTAACGGTCTGCCGAATTCCGTAATGATATTACTCTAGTTGCTGTACAATCATGACTACCCCTGGACATATAAAGAGCCATTGGCGTTAGTTTTCGCTCACGACGGTGGTTACTCTCTAGATTATTGAATAAAATCTCTTGTTGAAACATACACATTAAAGATAATCGTAAAACTCATTTGCCAAAATTTAAATACTGCGCCGAACTTCCATCTTTTGTCGATGTTTAATTTGCAGAAAGTGGCGTGGCTGTACTTCAACTATTTCTCCGAGTCCTCCGAGTATAAACAAAACGGCCTCTGTCAAAATCATGGTCAAAATATTGGCTGAAAATGAACAATTTTCTGGTTTCGGTTTTGTGAATGTTCAATTGTTATAGCAGGGAGAATTATAGATTATTATGCTGTCATAACTTGCTAGTGGTCAGAAAAATCTACTAAAGTACGTTTCTGTAATATTAATGAGCATAAAAGTTTTGAAATTTGATATTGCTTCAGTTTCTCAATTCTGTATGAACTAGTAAGCCAGATGAAATGCGGTACCTCTCTGTGTCTGATGATTAGCTGTTTTCAAATTTTCCAGCGCAACATGTCACAGCAAAATTCTCTCTCTGGTTTGCCAACGCAATTCGTGTTAGCCATGCGAACGCTGTTTGATATCATGGATGATAAAAACACTGGCTATGTACAATTTTCAGGTGAGCCAATACTTGGTATTCGCTATAGACGAATGAAATAAAAGTCCATTTTGATATTTAAATAATACTCGGTTTAAGTTAGAATATTATCTTAGAAGTATTTAACTTGTTCCCCTTCTTTCAACAGATATTGAAAATAGGTGGCGAGATGATGGGACGAAAGGACTTCCCAAAGGCGTCATAGAGAGTTTAAAAAAGGTTACCCCACCTAACGGTTTGATATCCTTTAATCATTTTTGCACAGGCCTTAAACTTTGTCTGTTGCAAAACCAAGCAGAGAATTCTAGAAGTCCCAGTTCTAGCAAGGCTCAGGAAACAGTATTGGATCACGACGTACAAGACCCCAATAAAATCAACAGAAACCCAGTTACGAAAAATTCTTCTGCAGAAGTGGATCATAGCCAGACCGGAGGAGCTAAATTACCTTCAATGGTAATGGATTATATTTCTATTTATGGTGCAGTTACTTTCATTTTAGTGTCATGCCAAAGAAGTGGTAGTTTGGTGGCAGTGCACATTAAAATGCAATAAATTTCACATGTAGCTGTAACAGATTAAGCTAAGTAACAGTGGAACATTAGTAACATAGAATGGATTTTTTTAATTTCTCAGTTTGTGACCAAGCTCTAACTTAAAAAGTTTCTCAAGACACTTGATGCACTTAAATCTATTTGGACTGATAATTTACTGACTAGGGAAGATTTGTGATGAACATATGACCTTAACAACCCATACTGCAGTAACCCTTTCTTCATTTACACATTTTCTGCCTTCATTTCATTCAAATTGCCTAATATTTTCCTTCCTCTACCTTGCTTACCCAACATTCTCCCCTCTATCATAATCGTCAACACTCCGTCACCACTCAGTAAACCCTGCATCAACTTTTCCTGCCTTCTTTGGATTTCGTCCAATACCCTTTTCTCCTCCCCTATCTTGCACAAAAAATCTTTGTTAGTTTTCCTTTCCATCCTTCTCCTTACCCACATTTCAAAAGTCTCTAGCCTATGCTGTCATCTTGCCTCAATGACCAATTTCCAAGGTTATACAAAACCATCCTCCATATCAACATCTTCACCAGTCTTTTCTTTACAGCCTTTTCTTAGGTCCTTGTTATCAATCCTCTTCTATTAGTATAAGAGTCCTTACTTTAAGTGATTTTTCTTCTAATATTCATACTACATTGTCCGCCTTCATCAAAAATACTACCTAAAGAGCTAAAATGTTCTACCTGCTCAAGTTTATGTCCCCCCACTTTAATATTCAACCTAAGCTTCCTATGTCTCAAGAAACTCATTGCCTTAATTTTGTAAATTTACATTATTCTTAGATAGAAAATTATGTAGGTACTTATAGATACTAATCTGACAAGAACTAGTGAGATTTTATATTCAGAATTAAGTAAACTGAATAGTGTGTATAGAGTAGCGAAATTTATTAACATTTTAAATCCATTCTTTTCAGGGTTGGATAATCTGATAAAATGCAATATTTAAAAAATTAATGGTCTATGGAATCTAAAAATAAATTAGTCTCAATCTGCCAAGGTTGATATTATTTGAGGCATTCATTTGCATACTAAGATTTACATATACAGTACCTACATAGCGTTTACTTTTGTTATGACTGTGCCAAGCCTGTTCAACTCAGGCAAGTGGACAAAAAGACAAATTTGTTTAAATATAAATGCCATAAATTTTAAATGCATGGGAATATCTTTTTGTAATAATGAATGCTCGCATCATAACCCTCTATCATCTAAGTTTTGGATCATCCTGGGTGACGTCTATCCACCTTGTCTCAGATAGTCGAGACTAATGTAATTCCGTTACTAGTTAAGCAAATGAAATAATCAATGTGGTTTCTATTCGAATTTTACTTTCTTCTTAGTCTGTAAAAATGATTTTTTTCTGTAACTTTTTTATATTTTGGTTTAATTATGCATTTAGAGTATTCATCATTATTTTCGACACTTTTTCTACATTAAATTACATGTTAAATAAATTACACATATATATCAGATATGTACAAGTATTTGGAGTGAATTAATTGATTCCTCCTAATAAACAGGCAGTAATGCCTCATATTAATGTTTTTATGTATAAACAAAATTCCAAATAAAGGGCTTAATAGGAGTTTTCCTGTCCTAATAGACATACTTTGGAGAAATGTACATTACAACTATATTGCAGTTCTTTTTTTTCCAACAAATAAACAGCAACATCATGTGAAAACAATACAGACAGCAATTTCATGATAGTGGATTAACATCATAGAAACATCTTAAAAACTGCAGGCAAAATAAATCAATTCACGTCCATTGAACACATAGGTGGCAGGGATATAAATCCCCAGGCAGTGATCAAAAACATTGAAAATTCTCATAAATTATGCCACAAAGAGGTAAAAACCAAAATAGGTGAAGTGAAGTTCCATTGTCTTAGCATTAAAAATAAAAGACTTGATGTCAAGCCTATTTTTTGTAATTCCTATCCAGACATAGTGTTGGGTACAGAGTGCTGGCTAACTGAAGACAGAAAGTGAAATTTTCTTGAAAGGAAACACAGATGAGACTGGCAGAGGACCAGAGGTGGAGTTTTAATTATTGTTAAAGCACACCTAAATAGATGTTGTTAGCGGCTGTCACTTGGTGGAAACGATTCATCGTAAGAAGAATGACTAATTTGGTTTTTCCACAATTTTATTTGCTCACTACCCAGGTTTCAACGGTCATCATCTGATGACTTCTGATTCGACTGTCTAGTCATCATCTGATGACAGTCAAAACTTGGGTAGTGAGCAAATAAAATTGTGGAAAAACCAAGTTTGATATTCTTCTTACCCATAAATAGCTACAGACAGAAATTTGATGGAGATGACATTGAAAGTATTTGGTGCGTGATATAGAATTTTATTTTGAAAAATATACATAATTGCTCTTTCTGCTAACCACCAAATTCTATTGCAAAGTAATTCATACTCTAGATTGCCAAATTTCAACTTTAAGCTGCAAAAGTGCCAAATGCTTTATAATCTTTGGATGTGATTTCTACCTTCCTTCATTCATCTGATTGTGATAATTATTGAGTTGTAGGCATATCAATGATCTTGATATAGGCTTGTAGTGTTTATAATGCATAGGTGATGTTTCTGATGTTTTTTTTGTATATTTTCCAAAGAATTTTTCCCTTTACGTATGTGTTTGCATAACACTAATCTCTGATGTGCAAGCTCGAATCAGCAACCTTTGGATTAGCAGTCATCAGCCCTGCCTTCATATCTTGGGCAGTTATTTTTTATGATTAAAATTTTCACCCCAGGGAATGCAAGAGCAAAAATGAAGCAGAATAATTTTTAAAGGCAAAGACATTTTCATTGTGTGAGAAAAATTAATTCTTAGCTAAAATTTAATGTTCACCAGATATAAAAAATTAAAGCAATTCTTTCCCTGATTTTCTCAGAATCTGAATAGTCTCATTTTAGAAACCTATGTAAATTCTTGTTTCATTTTTGGTGGATTTGTAATACTGGATGTAATGTGCAGAAATAGGAGTTGTAATTCGAAGGTAGTATGCCTTAAGAGCAGCACAGCAAAATCTAGAATTTTGATTTATGAGATTTTCATGCCTTCTTAAACTTAGGCCTATGTGATTTATACGGATTGTCTCCTACCTCTATTTAACTGAGATATAATCATATTGCCGATTTTGCATTCATCTAAGGAAACTAGTTTTTAAATCCTTTTTTTTTTAATTTTTCTTAATGCAGAGTCGGCTTAGTGCAATGGGTGTTCAACAGCGGACATTAAGCATGCCCCAGTTGCAGCAACAAATGTATCAGGAAGAAGACAACAATAGAATTGGCACTGAACTACGGAATTATGCAAGTGATGCAAGGCTCTCTGCTCCTGTCAAAGTGGCTCAAACTAACATAATTAGGCATGCTCTGGGACCTCCTAAGCCACCCAGGTAAAACTATTGCCAATTGCTTGTGACAAGCATTTTGAAATGTACCCCAATCCCATAATCTGGTATGCAAATAAATGGGTATACCAGGGTTAGGCTAATGGCTTCCAGTTTTGAGTAATGATTTCTTATTTGTTAGGAAATTATTAGACTTCTAAGCCATCTTGTGAATTTTTTCTCTCATTTGAGTAGTCCAGGTAGGCATGGTAGAATTAGTGGATAGAACATTCCACTGTGGAAACCATAACATTCTAGGAAAATGGGTGACAAAGAAAAGAATTGATCCCCTTACTCTGATACTAGCATTTTACATGGTCTAGGGATTTTGACCAAATGGGGTCTACTTTTACTCATCCATTCAGGTTAATTAGGTACTTTGTCTTAGAGTTTCATGTTAATTTAAGCGCGAACTTCAAAAAAGGCGTGGTTTGATGGGTGCAGAAA
>LYUA01003835.1:103034-115516 GCA_002093875.1 Calopteryx splendens
TATATATATATATATATATATATATATATATATATATATATTTATTATAAAAGTAAGGAATAGGAAAAATAATCTGATTAAATTTCGAAGAAAACTTATAAATCAAGAAAGGTTTTCATAATTCTGCACTGATATTTTCTATCAGTGCACAACTGCTCATCACCGCCTAAACTGACGTACAATTTTTCTTGAGATTATATATTACTTCCTCCCCCTTTCATACAGCTTACACGTTTTGAACTTCTATAGGGTAGTAAAGCGGTTAGAACGCAGGACCACTGACCCGGGTTCGATTCCGGGTGATGCCTCATGGCACACTCATATTCACCCATGCTTTGTGCCATTTTTCGGGTACGAGGTCATCCTGGGAAATCAGAGGCGGTACAGGGAAAGGAACATGTCACCGTACCCTGATGTGTGAATTCCACACCCCGTTGGGCTTAGTATTGGGTGAGTCCTACCCTCACCTATCAAACCGAATTTCGGATTGATTTTCTTGTCTTTGATAGAAAAAATGAGTTCTGAGCCCACATATGATGCACGAAAATGGGAAGATTCATATGATTTCATTGATTCTACACTTTTTATAATGCTTAAGGCGTGTGAATATATATGTGAAATATATCCCATCAAATTGGACCAATGTCAGCTGTTTTTTTCTATAGTGATATACATACTTCGTACCATATTTATGATTGGCCATAGGGCATAATATGAAAAGTAATCATATATTTTTAGTCTTTGTTAACAAATTATGGTGATATTAAAATATATGGTAATTTAGAATAAGAAATGGGTGTCTGAACTGTGACAAACCTTCAGTTATATTTATCGAAGAGTGAATAAAAAAAATCAAATTATTGTTAGCTATATTGTTTATTTTATTGACCGAGAGCAAGTAATTCTTCTTGTTTTCAATTATAGCTAATCTGTAACTTGTCTCCTATTTTTTAAGAGTCTATGAATATTCTTTAGTAAAAAAATTAGTTGCACAAATTTTATTTAGACGAATACTAAGTTGCATTCCAAGGGCATCCTGTACATTTCGGTTACTCAACAGAATGGTAAATAGAATGTTATATCGACTTCATTTTTTTTTCTAGTCATAACTAGTGTATTATTTCGAATGTATGGTCTGCTTGTATCCGTCTGCAGTGGAAAGGACGTACAGTGACGGCGCTCCTGCGTTGAAAAAACTGTTAGATGGAAAAAGTCAACAAATAATGAGCTGGTTTCCGGTGTAGTTTTGTGGTGCCAAGGTAGATGAAGTTAGGCTATGAAAAAAGAGGTTGAATTGGTCAATTTTATCCAAATTGATAACCTGCATTCGATTTAAGAAAACCACAAGCATTTAAAAAAAAACAAAATACAAGCCTAAAAAAAACCAACTGTCCAAAGCATTTTTTTCGTAGATGCCATAAACTGGGCAAATTGTTCACCTTATTTTGAAAATTTAGAACCCACAAATCTCTTCGATGTTTTTCAATGCGTAATTACACTGAAAATGGATTTATTCACACTTCTTACTCGAATGAGGTCATTCTTATGCCTTAGGAAAATACTGATTTAATTTAAATCGGCTCAATCACAGAGACAAGAGTAAGGCCTTCATCGGAGTGAAGTAGCGACGTAAAAAGGTGTCACAAGGTGATGTCACAATAAATGGTAAATTAAAATTTAATTTTGGGGTTTGATAATTCCATACCTTAAAAAATACGCATTTCATGGCTATTGTTATTGCAATTAATGTTACTTAATTTTCTTCTAATTTAATTGAAATAACACAACTAAAATACATTTTAATAGACGGTTATTTTTTTGTGAAAAAATCATTAAAAATTTATGCTGCGTCAGGATGATTTTACCACTGGAAAGCAAAATATATTTCAACAAAACTTCTGTCACAATGTATTTTTATGCATGCATTATTTTAAGAAAACCACAAAAAATTAACAAAACCAACATGCAAGCCTGAAAAAAGGCCTACTCTCCAAAGCATTGTTTTCATAGTCAGATGCCATAAACTGGGAAAATTGTTCACCTTAAGAACTGGAAAACAAAATATATTTTAACAAAACTTCTGTCATGTTCCCCATTAGTACAGCACGTTTCTTCAAGATATACTTGTACTGCTTGAAGTAATGATGTGCAGTTTACCACTTGGATATAAATATTATGCCTTTTTTCCCGTGTACAGCATGCATCAATCTACACTAAGCAAGCGAAACTGATCATTCCAAGACAAATCACTTTTAGAAAATGTTATTGAGATTTCATTCATGCTTATTCTGAACGTACGAATTACTGTGAGTAATATGAAATTCATTTGAATTAAATGTACTGTTAAAGAGTGTCCTGCAAGTTTTGAACGCTGTAATAACTTTGTCATCAGAGACCGTAAAAAATAAGCTTACAAATATTTTGTTTTCAGTAGTTGACCTCTCATCTGCTAAATCAGCCACGGATATTAAGTCCATAGTGTAGTAATACCATAGGTTTCATGAGAAGAAAATCGCTCTTACCAATTACCTAAGATAACCTCAGCAAAGGAAAGGTAGGCACAGAAATCCTTTGTGAAAGTGTACCTTGTTAGAAATGAATTAAAAAATAAAATTTGAAATTGCTTTCACTTTTTATGATGCTTCAGTAAACATTCACTGCTCACCCTCCAATTTACCTGCCTTGGATTTTATTCGTCCGTAAAGCGGAATAATTGCTCATCGCGGATGCGAAGCAGCGTGCGCCAAAAGGTATTATTTTCCATCACAAAAAATAAACAACCGGCAGGAGACACTTGAGTCCATTGTGGCTTCGATCGAAGGTCTAATTGCCGATGGGACTTGCGTACGCCATTCACCTGGCCACAAACAATAACAGTGAAATTGAGGGAGAATATCCGCCAGACCTCGCGAACGAAACACTAATTTGGCAGGGTCGAGCAGAGGAGACGAAGATCAGGTCGTGAACAACAACATACCAACGCCCCATCAATCGACTATTAACCCGCTCGGCTGGAGACGGGAATTAGCCCGTGGAGAAGGGATGTGGAGGTTGAAGGAGGGTTGAAATTGGGAGGAGGCGGCCGGGTGAGCCTCCGGCGGGAGGCGGGGGCCATCGCTGCGAGACCCGTTCCCGAGCGCGAGACGCTTGTCCAGCGGGAAAGTGATTGCTGAGAATCTATTTTCCGTAGAATTTATTCCTTTCCAAAGAATCATTTTACTGATTAAGGAGAGGGGGGATGCAATGGCTCCCTTTGTTTCAGCAAAGATCCCAGGGCACTCGACGCCAAACGTCACCCAAGGCCACCTTCGAATCGGCGCCTACAAGGCTCTCTGATCAGCCAAAAATGGGTGCTTCGATTGCGTTGAGGCCAAAAGAATCAATCCTAACGCTGGCAAAGATAAATATTTACTAGATGGAAATCATAAAAAAATTTTCCCATAGCTTGTCATTAATTTAATTACTGTGGAAAAATATTTCGAATATGAATGGCGAGTTTTCGCATATGAATTATCATGGGATATGCGGGATTTATTACGTACATTAGAGCTTTAAGTGAGACGTAGAATAACGTAGTCTGGTAAAAATCTCTATGAAATACGTGGATAGCGAACGCGATATCTTATTAGCTATTAGAGGTCTTCCGTGTATGATAAGTGTTATTAATGACGATATACGGAGATACAGTTTCATAAAAAGCATCTACCTAAATCCTTTCAACGAGTCACATTATTATCCCGCTAAAATTCATGTTGGGAAAATGTATCCATTCATAATGCACATGACTTTGCTTTAAAGAGACTAAACGTAATGATTACAAATTTATCGATTCAGTGTTGTATATAATTCCGATAAAAATATTTTGAGGAATCATAATTATTTAATCAATCCATGTTATTCGTTGAGAACGGAACAGAATTAGTAATATTTCGGACGATACCTAAATGCTAATTTTTAGTATTGCATTCTTAGTATTCCCCTCCTATTTCCTTGAAATTGACACGTGTGGGATTTCATACTGAAAAGTACGTCCAAATTTCTCCTTGTTAATGTTAACATTTCATGCATACGACATTGGATAGAAAAGATTTAACCTACACATATAGTGGTACAAATTTTATTAAAAGATTACTTCGATAGAATCGCCAAATATTATTTATTATGCTCATCATCATATTAGAGTATTTGCCCCTGGACAGGTCTCAATGGAAGATTTTTTACCCAGGTGATTCTATCCAGTGCTTCCAGCATCAAATACTCGTATGTTCACCCTCTCGTTTTACCCTTCAGCATGCCAAATTTCTCTCTTCCCATACTGTTAAACTCCCTCTCTGATGAACTTCTGCAAGTTAAGATATGTCAAATCCAGATTATCATTCTCTTCCTTTGGCCTTTCAAAATACCTCGTTCCTCTCCAATCCTTCTTAGTAGCTCCTTATTTCTAAAGTTTTTATTTCATCGAATCCTCTTCACACTCTCCCACAAACTATTTAACAGCTTTTTACATACCCTTCTTCTTTGTATTTCATCATCCACGTTATTGGATCTATACGGAGCAACTCTTCAAATGAAACGCTGAAAATCTTCTCCTTAATTCTACGCTTATGCTTGTAGCAATCAAATGTCCCCACATCTTTTCCTTTTCGAGCACTGCCTTTCCCTGTAGCAATCCTACTTAAAATTTCCTTCATAAACTCCCTTTCCACTAGATGTCACTTGCCAGGAATTTAATCGATCATACTAGTTGCAATTTCTTTACTTTATTTTTACTGGTGCGTTCTTCTTTGATATCATTATCACTTTAGATTTTCGATATTAATGTTTATCTCATATTCCTGTTTATTCCTCCTGATGTCCTCTATCATTCTCTGTAACTCCACCTCCTTATCTGTTATCAGGTCGATGACATATTTGATAGACCTCAGTCTCCATCCTCCCACCACTATCCCGAAAAAACTGGGAGATAGACGCTGCACAGGGCTTAAAATGAGGCGGCCATGCATGAAGGTTTCCATCGAAAAATGGGGACGCATTGGAGCCGTTTAGCATGCAGGCCATAGGACCCATTTGTTCCCACAGGCCATGATAGTTTTATGAAACTCCCCAAATCCGCCGTCTCATCTTTGTGAAATTGTTTTGTGTTGTTCTAAATCCATATTTTCTTTCTATAAAATACGACTAAACAGTTGAAACATCAAAATACCCCAATTTCATCCATTAATTGTTTATTTTATCGAATATCGAATATGAAGTATTCTAATCGGGGAGAAGAGAAAATTATCAGTCCATTTCGTTGTAATGATAATTTAAAAATACATCATTCCAAATTTAAGTGACTTTCCTTCGTTTTAGTTGCGATACAAAAAGCATAAAGGTAAACAATATCACGATAGCTTATATTGATACTTTCTTCAATCTTGGCCTAGAGCTATAAAAAATATTCTGATGTCATATTACATCTCCAAATTCTATTATTTACGGTATTAGTTTCATTGTTGGTTTAACTCAAGTAATTAGTTCATTAAATCGTGATGCTTATCTGGATTACTATGTGTTCAATTGTGTCTACATATCGTGATGCATTTATCACTATCCCTATTTCATGTATTTGTGTTATTTCTTACTAATAGAAATAAATCTTTTTCTAAACGAAATATTATTTATATTAATGAAAAATAAACTTGAATGAAAAACGTCTTTTGTAAAAATAATATCTAATGATTGGTGTTCTTTTTTGGATACTGATGAATTACGGAAGAGAAACTGAAAATGTCAATTATCAAATAAGTTTATATTCAATTTATCATTTTTTTTCCATTCTTGTACATACATTCTTTCACACATACATTAGAGTATTTTAACATTGTGAAATAGTTTATTTAACTACATTTGACTCACCGTAAAAGCTAATTTGAAATGAACGATTCAGTAACAGATGAAATATCCTGTGACATAAAGTAGCATACTTTATAAAATTTGAAAAATATAATTAATCTTATATTGCAGTACAGTTTTGTGCAATATTTACTTGTACCTCGTTGGTATAGTTTTAACAAGGATGTTTCCATTTTTTATAATACCAAAAATTTAGCATAGGTAATACTTCAAATCATGGTCTAGCTTTGAACACATTCAGAGTAAGTAATTTGTCTTTGATATTCTATGATACTTGGCACTTTTTTCCAGGCAATCTCAGGAAAGGTTTTTAGGTAAACTACCGACATTATCCCAATTTTAGTGAAAATTACGTGAAGTGCTTTTCAAAACATAATTTCGGTGGCATTGAAAATATTCTGGATTTCTGGTTAAGTATGTTCGAATGACTGATTTAGGGGAAAAATAAGGATGTATTTCTTCCTATAAGAAATGCCTGCCTGGGTGGAAATTTAGAAATACTTTTTACCTATGGAAGGGTGATAATGAAGCCTTTTAAATCGCTGGTATCTGGCCTCCTATATTTTCTGATTAGCGCCCTTCCATTAGCGCGAAATATGCACAGAAAATATTTGTATAAAACCTCAGTTGAGACTGCGAGAATTTGTACGGTTAAATAATTGCTCCACGCTGCAACTATGAGAACTCCATGAATTCTGTATATCTTTGATCCATGGATAAAAGTATAAGTTAATTGTTTAATGCATTCTCCATTGGACATCAAAGGAAAACATTTGTTCTCGTTTGAATTTCCTTTGAGAAATGGTTAATTTTTATAATATATTGTGTCAAAAGACGTAGATAAAATTCCCTTTAGTAGGTGACATGTAAAATAATCGGGCGTTATGGGGGTGTATACATAGACGAATAGAGTTTTGGCACTTTTTAGGGTCCACCTCTCTTTGATTCACCTAAAGCAGTGACTCTCAATGGCCGTTAGATATTCCAATACCGACTTAACTAAAGGGTCTCATATTATTGCCGATATTTATTGATTGGAAACATTTTATTGCAAGCAGTTTATCCAGCTTTAACTAAACTTAGTAAAGATTATAATTAATTTAAAAACGTTAATTATGTAGAAAAAACTTGCACTGGCAGTAATTAATATTATTTAATTTATTTTTTGCATCAAAAATTAATGTCAGCTATTGTCTAGCTGTTAAATGAGTTTTATTAGTTAAATTACGGAACGGATACTCGATTCCATTTAATAGGAATATAGTACTATTCATTTGAAGGCTATATAGCACGAATATGAAAACATAAAGAGCACGAATACGTACATTTAAGATACTTTTTATGATTTAAAACTTTTTTAATTCATTGACTTTTGGAAAAGGTTGTTTTACAAAATGTGAATGGTATTTCTTGATAAATTTAAGTAATGATTTTCTATGATAAAAAATTGTTCATGGAAAAAGACAATTTATGGAATTACGACTCAATTATCACACACCTCAGTAAAACTCTCGAAATTGTGAAAAGAAAAAACTTTTATATTTCATTAAATATGCGCTCTTTTTTTACCGGTTTCGATATATAGGCTCTCGTTTGTTAGCTCCTCATGCGATGAATTATTTTGGTATAAACAATTAAAAACAACGTTCCTGATCACAACATTTAAATATACATTCATCACCTTCGGGTGCTACCAGAGTTACGCGTTGACATTAATGTGTGTAAAAAATATCCTTTGTGGTTAAGCTCAAAAGCTGTATAGCTTGCACGGATAGACAATTAAGTATTACACATTATGTGCAAGTATATTTGTACGTAATGTGTTAGAAATTGACAGATCCAATTCAGTTTTTTGAATCAAGGATATGATATTTACCCCTATTTGATAATATGCCAAGAAAATGGAAGGATTCGTTGATTTTATTAAATTTAATTGTTGGGTGAAAGAAAATTATTGGGAAACTTAACGTATGAAAAATGCCACTCGCATTTAGTCAAACGAGAATGATCATGTGCAAAAAGTATTTAATTCACTATCATGGGCTCCGAAATTATCTCCTCTCTTTACTTATCCAGAAGAGGTGTCTGACGAAGCGAGTGTAACCATTCAAAATTCCATAATGAATGCTAGTGAACATTTTCCTATTCACCAATAGAAGTACCAATTTCATGATATGGATCCCGGTGAACTCTGTATCGTGTAAATGCTCTGGAAAATAACACGAGCCGATGAACTTTCTCCTTGCGCAAGCACAATCTGTGTACGGGATTGAGAAACTCCGTACAGGCCTCTGGAATAAAAAAAAAACTTTCTTTCACCATGCAACCTCAGCGCATGCATTTCATATCGGCTTAATATTCAATTCGTCGGAGCATACTCCCACTTATAATTGGGAAAGTATGATGCCAAATAGCTATCTGATGACTAACTGCAGCATATGAAAAGATTTGAAGAGGGGATGATAAATTAAGCGCGGAGTGCGTAGTTTTTCGCTCGCTAGTGGGCTACGAGATGAAATCCATTGCCGGTAATTGAGTTTCCGGAAAGGATGAGTCTTCCACGTGCCCTATCTAGTGACTACTTACAAAAAAAACCTTGTCTGGAACATGACTCAACTCAATGAATGAAGTAGAATTCCGTCCAACATATTCGTTAGCCAGAAAGTTATCGGGATTTTATATCCCTCTATTTCTTGGTATTAATACTTGCAACTTGCAGTTGTCAAAATTAACACTACCTACACATCACCCTATATGCCACCACGAGCGCCTGTGGCAGGGTGTCACCAACCATTAATGCCATTAAGTGATATTGGCAATAACATTATTTCACTTTCGGGAAATTCAAATTTTCGCACTTGTTTCCTCCTGTTGTGGTCACGAATTGCGCGAGGTGAAGAGGGCTCCTTTTATCTCTCTGTTCGGCAGTAAATCTCCCTCAACTTTTCGAGGTGGTCTCGTCTACCATTGTAATGGTGCGCTTAAATTATTCACACTGTTTCAGCGTTAAAATCAAATGCTTTGCATCAAATAAAATGACCTTTCATGCAAATGTTTGTGAATCCATTCTCTCCCAACTAAGGCCATTATATAACAAAAAGGGCGCACTATGAATCGTTTAAAATTAAAAATTGACAGTAAATGTTTGTAAATTTATCCTAATTTTTCCTTCATCACAAACTTGAGGTTATGTAATAATAACATGAAGGGTTTTTAATAATTTTTAAGATGCTCATATTTAGACTATAGATCCTAGTCAGTAAACTTGTCACTTCAACAGTTTATTATTTATTTTAAAATCATACTCTGTTACTGGGTAACCCAAAAAATTGCTTTTTGCAAATTAATTCAATCATTGTGATTTTAACATTCATAGATATATAATATGTAATCTATTCCATGTAAATTAAATTATCCTGAGAGTAACCTAAATTATTTGCCACATTTTCAAACTTAATGAGCAATATTTTTACTGTTCCTAACTATAGAACTACTACCTGAACAAAAATTATATTTAATATGCTTTTATTTAAACCATTATACTATGCATCATTAATTATGTTTGGGGGAACAGATTTTATTTAGAGTAAACTCAAATTTTTTGTTAATCCTTATCTCTGAGAGAGGTTGAGATTTTCTGCGAAGATATGTTAATGAATGAGGGCTCAACCGGAATTAATGCCGGTAGGGCAATATTTTACATGCAAAATTAAATATCAGTTGCTGCATCAGGCAGGGGAATAAAGGAAGTGGCCATTAATGCAAAATACTTCAAGAGATAACACGTATTTGAATACCTTTAATATCCACTCTTCATGGAGACTATTGTCAAACCTCCAACCTTGTCTAACCTCGGGAATTCGGGAATCGTTATAGAAAACACCGTGAATTGTATAATATAAATAAAATATCAGTAACGGTGCAACTTTTTCCCCCGTGTTATAGTTTTCTCCTAGGGCCAAAAAGAGAATCTTCCTCCGCTTTCTTGTTGCGAGTTATTTTTTTCGAAGAGTAGCAGTACCTATGCTGTCAGGGAAACATCGGGTCTCTCAACGGTTTTTACTCTGCGAATGCGGAATCAATTCACCCTAATTAAATTCAGCAAAATACAGAAAATTTAATTAATGCTTGCATTACTCCCGGGTTGCCTACCATTGGCCGATCAGGAGGGTTATAATTGTGCTTGTCATTCCCCAGGAAAAAAGATATAAAATATGCGCAGCTGTAAGTACGTTAATCGGCTCACGATACTCCAAAAATTAATCAATCAGTTTACACATGAATCACCATCTTCATAATCGCCATCATCCTCGTTCAAATCTCCCCCAACCCCGCCCTTCCGCGTCGTTAGAATGGGGCGAGCGGATTGTAGGCCCCACACTGCATACCTGAGCCCTCCCACAGAACCCTCCCCCCACCCTGCGAAACCATCTCTCTCACCCCTGCTCCCCTCTCCAGTCCCTCCCAATCCTCCACCTCACCTCTCTCAATCCTGCAACCACCAACTCTTCGCCCCATCTCACCAGGTTCATTGCTGCATTATTTCTCTCCCGTGGGCATTTTCGGAATTCCCTCTTCCACTACACTCCCACCCCCCCCTACCCAGAATCGAAATACACCCCTGTCAAATATCCATGCCCACGAAGCATGAATATTTAATTCGGTCATCCCAGGCAGCCGGGGCCAGTTTTTGTTCCATGGGCCCTCGTTCTCCCGTTTCAATGAAATGTTTCAGGATGGCCCGTTGCGCGTTGGCGTTCGGGTGATGCCGTGCCGTGGGGGTAACGGTCGACGCTTGTGATGTGTCCGGCGGAGGAGGTGACTCGTCGGGCCGATCCTTCGTCGCCCCAGATGGATACATTTTTCCGTGCTTTTCGTGTGTATATCAAGGAGAGCACCTTGCTTGGCGTATCGGTTGGGGATGTGCGGTGGGGGATTTGCGGGAGAAGCTTGGACCGTGGGCAGTCAGGGGGTCATTTGTAGGCGTGCAAGAAAGGACGGGAAGGTACGACGGAGTCTGCGATCGGATATCTGTGACGGTTCATTCAGATGAGCCCGGTCGATGCTCCGATATCACCAGGTTCCCGGGCGCCAAGGGGTCCTCGGACATGGCTTTCATCTGCTCTCGCAAAGGCGCGCGTCCCTGACGGCCCTTCGTCGTTAAACCCGTCAACCCTGTCTCACCCTCCCAGGCAAAGATTCTTCCCGTACGGACGAGGTAGCGTTTTCGGGAAGGGAGGGGCATGCTTAGTTTCAGTTGGCAAGGTAGTGGGGGAGAACACATGTGTGGCGAATCATCTCTTCCGCCAACGAAGAGGTTTTTCAATTTTTCGAAAGAGTTGGGTAAGTGACTTGAAGATCCTCAGGATGCTCATCCTTCCACCGCGATGGGATTAGCATTTGTCCTGCCCCACGGGTTGATCGGAAAGTGGGACGCGGGTCGATGCGGTTTTGTCGTCTCTACGAAGGTGGCGATGGATGTATTACCCTTGCGAGCTGAAGCTAGATAGTTGATTTAGCATTTATTCTGTTCTAAGGTGCAGTTATTCCCGCTTGCTCTAATTCCCTTATTAATAAATCTATGAACTATTATATATGGGCAGTATATGTGCTTTATTATGAAATGCAGCAGATATATGTATTTCAGTTATTAATTATAATGGTGTCTGACAAAGAAAATATTAATGGAGAAGGAATAATTAATGACTTTCTCCCAAAGTGAAAGTTACTCTTAGCTTGGTAGGTAATAAACATATTTCTGAACTGTTATTTTAAAAAATTATTTCCAAATGAAAATTCAAATAACCGCACTAATTATTGTTATCCTGCTCTGAGTGCTGATAAATATTTCAACATATCATATTTTTATTTAACTGCCTTCATTGTTATGTGAACATTTTGCCTTAATCCAGTTTTAGTTCAAGCTTTTGGCAAAACCTCATGTAATGATTCAAATTAATAAAGTTATGTTCCTTACACACGCTTATTATTTTTTTTAATTTAAGCATCGCAAATTCTTCCTTAAGTTAAAGTTTACTTTTAAAACGACGCAATTTTGAAAAAAAGAAATTTTCCTGTCATTGCATATTCACGAATAACTGGTATGAAGGAGCCATTGATCATTAGATCAATTGATGACTGTGGGCATGAGACATTCTAAAAATTACAAGAAAAATCTTTTTGCAGGGAAAAATATTTACGACGTTAATTACTAAACATATTGTTGTCTCAATCGTCTACCATTGTAGCACTCAAAATACTTAATTCTCTCGATTTCGTTTTCCTTTTCAAATTGCCTTCGAGAAACTCAGATTTGGTTCAAGTACAGACTAATACAGTCAAATATTTACAAACGCGATTCTATTTTCCATAATATAATATTTATATAATATGAGTGTCATCCAGAAAATAAATTCCGTTTTGATCTGTAGGTCGCTAGGGATTTTGTTTGCCAAATCTGGCAACATTTTATGAAATAGTGGAGTCTTTTAAATAGAAAGAAAGTTAAGAACCGCAGTGGTCTGAAAAAAACGGTCACAGCAAGTCGTTCAAATGGAGCCCTTGACGTCACGTCCCGCCACCTCGGT
>LYUA01003836.1:9063-21205 GCA_002093875.1 Calopteryx splendens
TTAAGAGGGCGCTCCAAAAGTTTTAGGTTACTGGGACAGGCAGTTGACCAAATTATTGAGCAGTATTCGAGTAAGGAAAGAATGCAACCAGTTAATATTGTTTTTAGGTCTGTTGTGTCTGTAATTTCTGTGAATCTGTGAATAGTATCCACAACAGACATGGCTTACGACTTAATCTATCTGAGATGAGGTACGAATGTAAGTTTGCTCTCAAAGGTAACGGTGGTGCTTGGCGGAGGTGGAATTCCATGCATCGTATATTCCATTCTTGGACGCGATAAGGTGAACGCCTGGAAATACTCAAACGGAATAAATAAACATATTATAGAACTTTAGACTTATCTTATAGACTTATATAGAATTTTGCATGAGACAACTCATATTAAATATAATGATCTGAAACAGATACCTTAAAATATACTATAATATAGTATATTTTAATATAAGGTAATTAATTTAATATAGGGTATAATATATAAAATATACTATACCCTAAGTGATACGAATCTACTCCCTAGCCTTGAATCTTCTCCATAGTACGAGATCGGAAAGGGACTGGTGAAGGGTTATAATGGTATAAATTAGGAACAATGCATAATAATATAATAGCTTTTATTAAGGAACTTCAAGTTTGAACTGGTACCAAAATAAAACGATTTCGCAAATGGTGATCCACTAGAAGTAATCTACCCGACAGTTGGTTGATGTGACCTAGTTGCCTCTCTTAAATAGCACTAATTAAAAATTTTTGACTGGAAGAAAAAAATGGACGGTCCATTTGATGAAATGCCTTTTTATTTTTTATTTTTTATGAAATTTATTTTTTTATTTAAACAATGTATATGCTGAAAGTTAAATTTATTTCTCAAAACAGTTATAATGTTTGAATTATTATATTCAACTTCCCTATTTAAAGTAAATGATTTAATTTCGGTGACATTTTACCTAATCACCCTAAATAATAATCAGTACGTAATCCACTTTTAAATGTGATAAAAATAATTTTCAACTTTCTGCTAATTTTTAATTACAACGACTAGTTTCGATGCAACAAATCATTTTCAACACGAAAATAATGCGAAGCATCAAAAATAGTCGTAATTTAGTATTAGTGGAAAATTTTTAGTGTTTTTTATTACTGCGGAAAAATGCAATTTCCACAGACAATGCACGAAGTTATGAATCTCATCAAGTTAAAAAGCATTAACCAAAGTTCTACATCAAATACAAAAATAAACAAAAAATCTCTCTGTAACGTGTTGATTTGCGTCGGACGCAAATTAAGGACGCAATTCATTTACCTAAGTAAACATTTTTCAAAGAAGGCTCAGTATTCATTATATTTGCATAACGACCACACATTAAACACGCATGTGAAAAAATATTTATTTATTTAGAAAGAAATTTCCACATAGAGCCAATTTATAGTGCCAATTTATAGTGGCACATATAATAGAACATAAAATAATAGACGCATACATAAAAAAAGCAAAAAGAACAAGCTTTTCAAAGTATTAACGACAAGGGAAGAAATAAGGAAGAGGGGGCTAAATATTTTTTCCCGAGGGATGAGAGATACACAATAGACTAAACGCTTTGTAAACATATCAATTGATCCAAATGATTCTGAATTTCCACTCGAGAAACTTTAAAAGTTAAGGATGTAAAATTATCTAGTTAGGTATCTATTATTTCCGATGCCCTAAATATTGAAGTTATTTTACTTCCTAAACGTAATAACTCAACGTCCACCATATCCACCAACGTAAAAAACAGGTTTCATGTATATAGTTGGATTTGATATGGCAACCAACAGGTTTACGGTCATTTTCTCTGCAACTTGAAATCGGCTCATTTGTCATTCATCAATTTAAGTTCCCTTTTTCTAATATTACTCTGATATATCATATTTTCCTAATTTTTTTCACCACAATGTTTCCTTCTTTCCCATCTTGTCACAACAATCCATATACTCCAGTTATTGCATTCAACTTATTTTTACGTCTAGTGTTTTAATCTTTCTTTGTGGAGCCTAAGCGTAAATGTAAATATATATTATGCATTGCAAGTTAAATTCATAAGTTTATATAGTGGCAGAGCCCATTTCATTTGGATATTCGGCTCACGGCACCACACTTGTCCCTAATGATTACAAACATAATAATGCCAAAACTTAAAAAAATCTACAAAAAGTGAGTGAAATGCTCTGAATATACTGCGTACGTCTCTGCGATGTACTGTGTCTCTCGGGAGCCGGAAAGTTCACTGAATGGGAGATATTTGATTCTACCTGAAGGATGAAAGCAGTTGAGGGAGCAGTTGTCACTGCGCGGTGGCGAAAAACGACCCGTGGATTAGAGGGAGGGCAGGGGCGTGAGACAGGGGGGGAGACATCGAGTTCCGGAGGGAGGGAAGAGGAGGGGAGCCAGAAGGAGGAGGGAGGGAAGAGGAGGGGTGGGAATAAGTGGGACAGGATGCATGGACGGACTTGAGTTTCTCGCATAGAAGAATGGCAGGCGCCTTATTTTTTCCCCTTTCTCTATCTCCACCCCCCTTGGAAATTCGAAAGGGTTTGAGTTACAAAGTTGCGAGAGTTTTTGAAGGCGCTTTATACCTTTCCCGCTTCCATTATTTTCTCCTGGGGGCGGGGTGGAAACACACTCGCTCCCTCCTCCCACATTCCTCAACGAATCATTCTCAATCCGCCCCCCCCCCTTCCCCCATCGAAGGAACGCCCCGCGGAAAAGTAGAGGGCACCAAAAGCGGGATTTTTCGTTAGCAGTGACAAATCACTCCACTTTCTCAAAACTCTCCCAGATCCACCCTCGGTCTCTTTCTATCCACCCCCGTTCCCCACAAACCCGTCCGCCCCTCGCATTTGAGCGTCTTAAGAGAGAGAGAGGGAGGGAGAGCGGGGGAAGGGAACGAGGGTAGCTGGCCGAACCGCCCGGGCCTCCTCTTATCCCCTACGATACCGACCCTCCTCCCCCTATCCTTAAAGTCCTCCCCAATTCTCTGCCTCCTCCACCCCCTCCCACGTTCTCACTTAGTGGCTTCATCCCATTGGATTTTTTCCCTCCCCTCCTCCATCGCCCTCTCGCGGGCGATTCCGTAAGAATAAATGGCGGGATATATCGTTCGTTTATTTCAACCGGCTAATTGGATTTTTTGGGAGGATGATACGGATGGGGGAGTGAGAGTAGGGAATGTAATGTGTAATGGCGTGCGTGGCCGGAGGGGGAAGGGAATGAATGGATGATGCATCGGTCGACATTAGTGCTGCGAAATCTTGTTCGTCGTGAAGCGGAAAGGGAGCTATTTTTTTGAACGGAAATGATACGTATACGGAAAACTCTTCTGGGAGTGACATTACTTCTTTAGTTTGATAATCAATTTAAAACGTCACGTCCACAGTGAATGAGGGCCAGGCAAGAATTGCGGAGAACTTGGTTTAAACTCTGGGATTGGTGCTGTTTTCATTGTCACGTAGCACGCGTTGGTGCAATTTGTCATTAATACATTACATCTGCGAAATTAACAAAGATGGCTTCATATTTTAAAGTAGTATTTCTGCAGGTGCATCAAATAATATTGAAACCGTGTGACAATTTCCTACACCACGAATACGAGTCGACTCCAAATTCCAAATACTTTGCATTATATTTACAATAGTACCTGCTCTAGGCTAAATCCATACTCCGGTATTTTTATTAAAAACGTTAATCCAGACGGAAATAAAGCTTGGCAGATATTAATTCATTCTGAATTCTAGCTAAATGAATCGGAGAAAATTTCATAACTCATGGGAGCAAATGCCCGCCATAGCACGTGACGGAAATAAGTTTTTTTTATGGTAGCTGATTTTTCAGTTTTTTTATCAGTAAAAATGCTCAATATATTTTCGTCCTTCTCTTAATTCACAGTTGTATTTAAAAAGGTGTCAACCACCCCAGTTAATAGCATATGTGACAATTTGGGATACAATCCCTGAAATACACCTCAAAACTATAAATTCTGCAGGAAAAACGATGCCAGAGCATTTAGATCTCCGCTGCTGTTTTGTTGATTGTTTTATTAATGAATAGGTAGCTTTCATTTCAAAATAGATAGTTTTTTACTTAAATTCCCATAAAATTTAATAAACCGGCATTATTGAATCTCACCAATTCCCGTCATGAAGCTTATGCAGCAATATCTTCGTCAAACTATAAAATGTTTCTTTGTCACGAGCACATTAATGTTCTTTCCTGGTATGTTCACCATTCTAGGAAAATTGCGAATACTATTTGGTAATTCATATAGGCCGACTAAAAAATTACAAAATTTTATCTTATGTCCTATTGAGTATTTTCAGATATTAGCCACAAATTTCTGGCTATATGAATTTTGAGTAAGGAAGTATTTATTGCTGACTAAGTTCACCTCAGTCTAAAGACTCGTCATAAAATATGAACAGAGGCTACAAAAATGATTTCTAAAATGGAAAGTGAGATGAAAGATTTAAGAGAATGGAAATTAGTGCTTTAAGAAAACATAATTTGCACCTCTTAAAACCATTTTTTCACCTTATCGCCAAGGAACTCTTAAATTGCATGATGACTGACAAAAGATTCAACTCAGTTGTATTTTTGGTGTGCGATCCCATTTAAAAATTCTTTTTAAGCCCACTCAATTGCATGAACGCATTCTTAGGATTGATATAAATACTATTTTTGTTTTGTAAAAAGCTGGAATACCCACGTATATCGTTCTTTCTAATGGTCTTCAATCTCTAAAGTGTTAAACCAATTAAGAATGCTGCACCACACCGAAGAGATGTGTAGTGAGTGAAAAACCGGGATTACTTTGCAAATTTTTAAATGTATAGGTACCGTACGACATTAAATCCACGTTTAAAATGATGTAATTAGGCGTTGAGTTCTCAAAATTTTATGTATGTTTTTTCATGTCCTAAGCTCCTTTTGTTTCAAACCATGCAAATGCTTTTATTGCCAACTAAAGTATATTGTTTCCTCCATCTACGCCCTCAGGTTTGAATGGACCACCCCAAACTCCATCTACCATCCATTCTAATCTCCTGGGGTGTGGGGAGGGGCCATCCTTCAGCTGAAGCCTCCCTCTCAATATCTGTCTGTTCTTCTACTGCCCTCCATCTTTGCCATCCTTTCCACGCCCTCCGTCCATTTCTTTTCTTTCCCTCGTCACCCTGTCCCTTCGATTCCCTTCCTCCTCCTTAAAACGGTAATCTATCCCCCATTTGGTTTATGCCTCCTCAAACTCTCTTCCGCCAATACCTACCGTCCATCAGGTTCCTCGCCTCTCTCCTCCGGTACCACCTTACAGGTCTAAACCCTTCCTCATCCCACCCTTCCTCCTCCTCCCCAATCTCCATTCATTCTCATGTCCCAATGGCCCTTTACCGGTCCTTCCCTCTCCGAGTATTCAATGCAATTCCGAAAAAGGCAATGGCACTCTCCTTCCACGTCACATCTTCCTTTTCTTTTCCACCTCCAATGACTCTTTATTTTGCTCTTTCAAGAAAATGTAGGGATTCGAATTTCCGATTCATCGTATAAATCCCCATGAACAATCCAACCCCCCTTCGTCTTTCCCTGCCATTCCACTAATCTCCTCCCCCTCTCCTCCCATATCCTAGCCCACCCTGGCCACAATTCATACACAATCTTATCGGCCCATACCTGTTGTCACCCTTACGTCGGCCACTAAAACCTATAATAATAATCTGACCTCGAATATTCACACAGAAATTTATTCGACACGAATTAGGTTGCCTTGAGATCACCATCATGCGTAAAACAATGAGATCTAGGGGCGTACAATAACGTTAAATGTGTAGAAACAAAGTTATTTATTATGATGAAGCAATTCCAAAACGCAAATAAATTCTAACCTATATGGCATAGAAACCAATTTTCTACCACCACACTTCCGGGCTTCAAGTGTGTAAACATCGTGCTTGTGAATCCTACACTTCAATCATTAAAAAACGTTTTTCATTTTGTTCTACTTTAATGGTTTTAATATTCCAAGAAAGGTGATGACACAAAGAATCTTCCAAATAAAGAAGCTACAAATTCATAATAGTAATCTTGGCAAATTTGAAGAAAATCCCGATAACAAGGCACCCAGAATAATTATAGACCGGGAAACCTTCATCTTGTAGTTTTAAAAACTAAAAATAGAAATTAAAACATTGCTGGCAGTTGGAAAAATGTAATGTAATAGCATTGGTTTCAAAGGATTCTGGACGAAATTGGAATAGATAAAAATAGAAAAGAATTTTTCGAAGGCAGATGGGGAAGCCATTAATTTCAATACAGTGAAATGATACAGAGAATTTTTCTCCGTAAAAGGTAGCAGCATACAGAAAAGTGGAAAGTATCAAAGGTGCAGAGGGAGTTTGTAAATACTTTATTAATAACGATAGTAATAAAAGACTTTCCAGACTGTCGGGACAGCTGGAGTCACTCTTTGAAACACGAGTGAAGCCTCTTAAACGATATCGAGTTATATTATCGTTTACTTCCTGATATTCATTGCATTTTTCATGGGGTCAAAATATTCTCTGAATAATTTCTATTCGAAATAGAGATCAGCAAATACAACTGCCTGTCGATAACTGGGTCTGGCACTATTTACGTTCACCCAACTCTCGTGAAGCCAGGTTGAAATCATTCTACCTTACGTGAATCGGTGTGGAAACTATTGCTTTACACACATAAATCTCCCACAAGTGCATTTAAATTTAGATTTACTGGACCAGCGGTAATTAAAGCATGCAAGCATGGAGCAGTATCCAAGTATTTCTCTACTCTATCATTAGAATCCAGCGTAAAAGGTCAGGCACCCCTCTGGACAGATGCCTCATTTGCTAAAATTGTTCCCTGAACTGTTGTTCCTTTGCCATTTTAAATCAAAGTGAACTTCAAATATGACACGAATTTTTCTTAGCCATATACGTAGATATAATAGGCCTACCGGTTGTTTTTATTTAACACTTTCGAAGAGAAATAAAAATGTACCAAGCCTCTGAATTGAAAATGATTACATTTCCTAATTTTCCTACATAAATGCATACACAAGCAGATACTTAAAACCAGCTTTTCCTTATGTTACTGCACAATATTTTTCGTCTAGGAGAACACTATAATTTACTTTGTTCTTGTTGAATTATTATAAGGCTATATAATAATTATTATCAGAGTAATAGATTAACAGTTACTGTTAAACTTAACTCTTAAACTATGTCATAACTAACTTATTATCATTACTTTATTGGTTTATAAGCACTAGATTGGGAATTTTACACTGACCGAAGGCAAAATCCCTTATATAAATTATATGGTAGTTTCTTTTGTGATGATGGAAAAATTTCTCACTAACCCCGTCGTCCTCTAGGAGATATAACGAAAATAACATCATAGAGAAAAATTGTGGAACGGACAGATTTAATATATCATTTTTCCAGCAAACGATAAGGGATAAGAATAAATACCGCATGGAGAGCGTTCGGAAAACAATATTTTTCGCTAAGTGGTCTAAATAATATCCTCCATTATAACTCATTGAATTGAAATATCTACTAGCAGCTCGTCTCGCATGCACAGTGTGGTACATTGCACATATTTTAGTTCATAAAAAGCATTTGGTAAGTTACTTTCATTGCTTGAAATAAAAAAACTATTCGTTTGCCACTTGCATTTTAGAAACGCATTATTTGACAGTGCAAGTCTGGTGTAGAAACATCCCCTGTCATGGTCCCTTTGGTGAATCATAAGGAACCACGTATATGTAGATGTTACATACAGATTTTGAAGTCTCCACGGCCGTGATGAATTGGTTGCGAGGAAGTGATCATCGTGTTATACAAGTTCGACAAGTTCCTATACTGCCATCATGACTAGTAGCACTGAACTGAACGCGATAAATTTTTTCATATACACGGAATCACAGATAGAGAGAAAGAAATGCAATTTCACGACAGCAATAAGAATAAAAGACAATTTTATAGAGATTGCCGTGCACGGCCAACATGCAAATACTATGCAATTCAGAGCCGAACGCGGAACTGCCACTTCAGTACGCTGCCTCTCAGTAGATACATCCTTCCGTAGTACCAATCCCATTGACGTCCACAATTCGGGAGTTTAATTCGTGAGTAAAAGTTTATCAATATAGTACAAGATATAAACCTTCTTTCGTTAGCAAATACTACCACCACTGCCATGATGAAATATTAAACATAGAGTAATGATTAATTAAATACGATATACTGGTAATATAATACGAAAAAAAAATATAATACGGTAGTATATTGGAGAAAATAGTATAATTCCGGTCCTGAATAATATTTTCAATCTAGGAACATGAGCAGCAAGGGTATATTAGAGTTAGAAATACAATTGGTATAATTGGTGTCATTGGTAAATAGGACTTCATGAAAAATTCGGGTAAAAGTAATTTAAAAACGTGCAAGACATTTTATCACAGGTAAATTGAATTAGCTAATGGATCTGTAACAAGTCACTACAAAGATATTCCAATAACTATAGTACCATTGTAATAAAATGGTAAAAATCTCAAAGAAAATAAACAATTAACACCTAATAAGGTCAATGGAAAAGAGTTCACCGTCATAATGCTGTTAACGAATATTTTGAAAATGAACTTTGTTGTGACAAAGAGACTGGTAGACCTTAATTTAAACTATAATACTGAGCAAGCAGGATAAAATATGAGACTCTGATGATAATGGGCTTGCTCGTGTCATTTTCATTATGTAAATAAAAAATCAACAAATAGAATTTTTATAATCAAGTGCAGAAACACTAAGCATGCATTTGTTTCGCAGATAGCAGAAAATATATTACATTTGAGAAGAGAAAAATCTGACCATGAAGATATTTACAAAAAACAACATTTCGGCTTGGTAGGAGAGGGTAGAGCTCACCTAGCACTATGCCCAACGGCATTTGAATTTCACACATCAGGTCAGGGGGGCAGTTCCTTTCCCTATGCCGTCTTGTTTTCCAGAATGGCCTGGTACCCGAAATATCACACTTCTTGGGTGAAGCTGAGGGTGCCCAGAGACCCGGGCCCTACGGTTAGTAGCTCATTGCTCTTCACACTGGATCACCACGCCCTTATGGATGTATAATTAAAAATTTAAAAATTAATTTTGCGTAAACTTTACGTAATTGGGAATCGTACAAATTCCGGGGCGTAGTTTTCCATTACGAAGAGCACTGGGATTCTAACCGGACGGCCCAGGTTCGACTCCGAGTAAAGCCCCTAGGCACCTGCGGCTTCACATGCTGTGTAATTTTTCGGTCGCCATATCTTTCTGGAAAACTCCAGGTGATGCAGGGAAAGGAACCGGCCCTTCTACCCTGATGTGTGAATTTCATTCACCATTGGGCTTAGTATTGGGTGAGCTCTACCATCACCTATGAAACGAACTATGCGTTGGTAACTGTGGATTCCTTGGTGTTCGACTAAAAACCTCTACGATCAACAATCTATACAAACCTGGGATAAATAAAACCTTTATTAAATTATGCATGGATCCATGATAATAATAGTATCAGCTGTTCAAGTTCTAAACCCGAACAAAAAACTACATTAAGCTAGTGACACAAGCACGAGAGAAAGGAAACAATTCATTAAAAGATATTCTATGGTAGATGAGAAAACATGATAAAAGTAACAATGAATAGTTGATTGGAAAAAATAGGAACATTTTGCATGAAAAAAACTGTAAAGATTCAGTAGACTCAGCCGACTGCCAATACAGAAATTCTACAAGAGCATGGCAAGAGTTTTAAATTGCATTTAAAGCATAAGACAAACATTAGAGTCTCATAAAGTCAAACATTTCAGTAAGACATCAACAATGAATTTAATATTGAAATAATTGATTTAAATTTATCATGGATATCATGCGATCAACCAGCATTAACAGACCACTGACGGTTAACCAATATTATGTTTTATTTCCCTGAATTCAAGTACCTTTCCCACGGACACGTGTTGTAAATTCCATTTATTACGATTTATCTTACCATACTTGAGTCGGTAATGCTACCAACGTACCTGTTCTAGAATACGTCATTGCAGAGCGGAATTCAAGCAAACAGCCAGAGAGTATTATATTGGGATTTAAATGATTTTTTATTAGAACTTTATAGAATGCAATATCATTTTACTTTTAGACAAAAGAACTTAAAAAAACATAATTTTCAATGAAATTAAAAAGCATATAAATAATGAGTCTACCTACTCCATTAAGAATTCCTTTCTAATTATACAATTTTTGGCGTTAATTTTAATAAAAGGAGTTTACGACTTCAAGTTTCCATATTTTAATATATTTTTCTCTTAACATTCCTCTCCTCCATCCTTTGTAAATTATATCTAAGGTGTGATAAATCAGAGAAAAATTGATTAATATCATTAAATCTTAATTCTGGTGATATTTTAGAAACAATAACCATTTATAGGCAAAATGGATATAAAAAGTCTTGGTAGGGCGCCTGATTTCCTGATAAAAATAGAGCAATAAGATACGATAATACTGCCAATGAAAGCTTAAAACTAATTGCTTAGAAAAAGTAAGGCGAAGCAAGGACATGTCATAAGGAAAATTCCTTTTCACATCCTTCGATTTTTTTGGTTTTGAAATAAGTTATTTTTTTATATTCAACGGAAAAAATAGAAATGGTGAACTCATGAACTTGTTATCGAGCTTAAATATGATTAACAGCTTTTTCTTACGTATGTGCAAGTACAAGACCATCATTTGGACATATTTATACAGAGAGAAGAGTTATCGTAAAAATAATTTGACCATCCAATGGAATATTTACTAGGAATGGCAAGTGTCCTTAAGTAATTGATTTTTAATTTACTCATCGTTTTACAAAAACTGAATTTAAGTGAGAGCAATAGGTAATATTGGCAATAAAAATAAACAAAATGACCACGATATTGATGTCCCATGATGATAGAAAGCATATGTAGCATACTTATTCTCCGGAAAATGTGCACCACCATGTTAATCAGCTAGCTACGAATGTTTTCATTCATTCATAGTTCCATGCACTGATTAAGTCCTTCACCATAATTCTTTCCCTCTTCATTACCTCAATGATGTTCTTCCGTAAACTATCACGCCTCAGAATGCTTGCCATTAATTTTCATCCTTTTCTAGTGTCCCTCACTAACATCTCTTTCAACAACTGTTAGACGTACTTCATTAGTTTCATTATTTTTTTAATTTGGCTTCTAAACAATTTATAAAGGATATTCATAAGCTGCCAATACTAGCATAAATACGTTGCTGATTCAGTATGCAGTGCTAGGTTTTGATGTGAAGAAAAAATCATTGAAATGTGCGAGTGATATCTGCCATGGTCTTCTTCCAACCGAGCAATGCTGAAAAAATATACCCATACCCTCAGAGCCCTTTATTTAATCCACGGACTAGGAACACCGAAATCCTCCCAATAGTGCGGCACATCATTATCTAATAAAATCTCGGTCCTTCCGAAAAGAATAGACTGATAAAGGGAGGGCGTGGGAGGGAAGCAAAGACAGTGAGAGAAGGAAGGGAAGAAGAACGGAATGCGGATTTGAGGGAAAAAAATTAATTGGGTGTTTGAGATGAGGGAGAGGAGAGACGGGAGGGTAGGTGAGAGAATGGGGAGAGGAGATGAAACGGGGAGAAGAGACGAACTGAAATGAAAGAGCGCCGCTGAGTGGGAGGGAGGAAATGAGAGAAGTGTAAGAGTACTTTCGAAATGAGGGAGGAATGCGACTTAGTAGATGTAGTGGGGGGTGGGGGGAGAAGACGCGGATCGGAGGGAGGGTGTCAGGTAGTGGAAGGAAGAGGTCGGAAAGTGGTGGATGGAGCAATGGATGGAGGGTGCCACGGGAGAGAGGGGGAGAAAGGATCGAGATAGTTTGGCGGACGGCCGGAAGAAGGCGCCAGGGGTCACATAATGGAGGGGAAAGATGTCCCGGGACGCACCACCCTTCGCTCGCTCGGGACCTCGGTCCATCGGAGATTTACTGCCCGATAAATTAACTCGGACGGAGGCGCGGAAGGAGGAGGGTGTGGCGG
>LYUA01003839.1:8097-19384 GCA_002093875.1 Calopteryx splendens
CTCTCCCTCCCCCTCCTATTGCCTACCCCTCCTATTGTCTACCCCTCCTTTCCCCTTCCGTTGCGCCCCAGACTCATTCCCCGCCCCCCCTTAACCCAACACACATCCCTCCCTTGTACTTTTTTTGGGAATCAACGACATTCCCACTAAACATAGAAACTGTGGTATTCGAAATAAGACATTCATAGCGCGAGAGGATGCGTAGGTGAGATGCCAAACTGGCTAAAGCCACCTGGTGGGAAATCAAGGGACTGGGGTTCAGATCCCCGTCTAGAGAGGAATGAGTTCGACACACTTGCAATTTTCACTTTCAAAGCCCCTCTCATCATCAAACACCATCCAAGGCATCATCATCATAGGATTCAGTCTTTCTCATGGAGAACTGCATATAACCTCCTCCTCCTCATAGGGTTATAGCCACACACCACCCTCAATCCAGAACTGGTACCAAAATGGTGTTCGAGAAGTGGAGTGTTAATTCTTCCCTTCCAACCCCCATTCCTTATTCTTCTCCTCCTCTTTTAAGCTCTCCTTTCCCATTTAGCACCCTTTCAATTCTCAAATCAAATCAAAAACCAATCCCTTAGAGATGACTTTTTAATTTGTGCACTGGCCATCACCCACTGGTGTGCCATATGCAAATGGAGAATCTGGGTTGGAGACCATTTGCTAACTTTTAGAAAATCTAAAAATCTAGTTGCTTTTTGAATTTGATTCTTACATTCCATTGCCACCATTTAATTTAAAAAAAAAGAAAATTTCATATTTCACAGAGGCTATTTACAAATTATCAAAATTAAAATGCAACAAAAAAAACTGAAAATAGGCACTTACGTGAGCAAAGTATGGGAATAAGGGATCATACTTCCGTCCCTTCAAAGATTCACCCTTGAATTTCTCAAGGATCATGTAGTCATCTTCACTCTTAAATAAACTCCCTATGCGTGCCTCCATCATGATATAAGTGTTGCCACTGGAATTGTCTGCAATTAACACAAAATGACAATGAAGAAAACCTACTGTAATTAAGTTTTAATAAATTTTCAAAAAGAGTATATGACCTCAGTTCAATGTTAAAATAATTCACTGATGGGATGACATTACCAAGCCTAGCAACTAGGGGCACATAGATGTGAATTGCACTCAATTTTAACTCTGCCTCACCCTGAGAAGCAATTGGAATTCCACTGAAGACCGACAAGAGGGCCATCAATTCACGCTTCACTTCCTTCTGTTGCCACCCTCCTTCCAACTAAAAGGAACTATAGTGAAACTAGAAGAACTAAAAAGAGGGCCCAGGGAAGTCCAGCTCGCCTGAGGAAGAGGAAGCGCAAGGCTCAAACCCAACAGCAGGTTGCACATAATGGCAGACGACCTGGGTTCAGTCAAACTGAAAGATGAACCTCGCTTGGAGCTGGCAAAAACATTAAGGGATAATAACCCCAAAGTGGGGAATTTCCTCATTCTTTTTCCAAAAGGGAAAAAGTAAACCACAACGAGACGATGGCCACGATTGAAGGGCCCTAAGGGAAGTGCTGCAGTTTCTGACTCAAAAGACTTCAGAGAACTTTGTGAGAACCCCAGCGTGTTGATGACATTCCCAAATTCCACATTTCATTTTTGAGTTAATATTTGAGTGGAATTGTCACTAACATGAATGTACTACTGTAACTCTAACGCATGCTGGAGTTAATGACCTAGCAAATGATTTTTCTCAAGATGTTTCTCAAAATTTGGAAAATACTAAAGATACTTTTTTAGCACCATTAGAGCTACTTAGGATTGAAAAATTGTAACTAGCAAATGATTTATGTGAAGAGGGTCATTCATGGCCAAAAGAATTTCTCAGGTCTTAAAATGGAATCCATGAATAACTTCTGGTGGAAGAGATTCACTTCCACCCATAAAAACCTCACCAGAATCTTCACATCCTTTCTGAATGGTAGAGAACCAATACCATCTGTGTCGATCAATGGATCTCCTACCAAAGAAAGGAGACAGCCAACCTGAGGAATCCACCTCCCCCCTTAATAACCTGCCTCCACAACAACAAGGCATTCACAATCACTCTGAGCAACCCCATCCTCCAGCACGTCCAACCAGGGAGGCTCACGAGCAGAGGGGCTCGCTCTAACTGAGCCATTGCAGCATGCTAGGATATTCTGCTCATTCATAGGTCTCTATGCCAGGATAGGGGAGTGTTAATCCAGCGGGTCAAGTGCTGTGATACCAACTGGAGGGCCGGGGTTCGATTCCCGGTGATGCCTCTGGGAACCCTCAGGTTCACCCTCTAGCTGCGTGCCATTTTCCAGGGAGTACCAGAGGTCATCCTGGGAAATCACCACAGGCGGCACACGGATGAGAACTGGCCCCCCTCTTATTACCCTTATGTGTGAATTTCACACACGCCGTAAAAGGCTCAGTATTGGGTGAGCTCTACCCCCCCACCTACCAAACCGACCTTCGAGTTGATCGCTGTGGTTCTTTAGGATGGGATGACTGGCAATGCAAGTGCGCCCTATCTATGGCATGGATGGACAACAGAAAGGCATTTCAAACCATTTCAGCTGAGAGCGTGTGTGACAAAAACACAGAAAAATAAAAAATAAAAGAAGCACTCACGATTGTTGGCATTTTCGGTGGCACCACCACCTTCATAACCAAAACGTGAAGCACTGAAATGTGTGCAGAAATGGGGAATATAGGAGAGAAGAGGATTATGGGAAAGAAAGCCAAGCAACTGGCAATTGGGGTCCACTCAACAGAGCCTTTATGGAAATGGAAGGCGAGAGCAGGGGAGGACATCCCCCTCCCTCCTCCTCTCATCCCAGATTCCCATCTCTGCCAGTCTCCTCTCCCCATGTTCCTCCGCCCCACACACACACTTTCAAGTTGGCAACACTGGGATTCATTACCAACCACATCCTCCTCCTCCCCCTTCACCTCTTGGTACTCAGAAACACCATTCCAAAACGGGCCTCCACTGCCCAGTAGTGCCATTGGCTTTGTCCATGAGAACCCCTGATTCCAAATACCATTTGAACGCTACCATACATTGGAATACCCGAAGGCAGACAAATTGATTCGGACCATCCTAGCATATACGTATTCAGCACTCACCTGTCAACTTGACATAGTCCAGTTTAGGATTGACGCAGAGGGAGAGATTGCTGGGCAGCGTCCAAGGGGTGGTTGTCCAAGCTATCATTGACACGCTTGGTTCATCGTCAAGTGGGAAGCTGACTATCACTGCAAGAGTTTGTTTACAAGAGGATTAGCAAGCTGCAGATGTAATCATATCGCTTTCAACTTGAGACCAGAAGGCTTAGAATATGTATCACAGAATATTTTATAAACAATAAAAAAGTGAATCAGTAACAGTTCCACTTCTGGTTGTTCCTTATGTAAAACATATTTAGTTCCAGCAGTCTTAAGAGCATTAGCTAGAAACAATTTAGTAAGTGCTGAGGCCAGTGAAGAAGAAAATGAAACTTTTTTGACTTATTGGAATATATAATAGATTTTTGGTGGAGGAAGATTACTCCCAATCATAAAACACAGGGGGAAAATTTATAATCTGGTAATTCACTGAATATGATAGGAGAAGCTTTTCATGCTTACTTTTATGATTACATACATACACATGGGAGAAATGTTTTTATCCATCTATGCTGGAGGTAATTGTCAAGTATGTACACCAATCAGTATATAGAAGTGACAAAGAGGGGACAACATGAGCAAAATAGGGATTCTAGTCTCATGGACCTGGCTGAAATCAAGGCTTAGTTGGATTTTTTATTTTTTGGCAGGATGACTCCAAGCAAGCAAGCGTGTTGATTATGGTAGCATAAATTCACTACATGCTCGAGGGGAATTACATATAAGTTACAAGGTATAGATATTTCTTGAAGCAACTTGTAGAGCAGTTGTTAAAAGAAAAAATAAAACAATGGGTAAGCAACTTGACAGGTATACATTAAACGCTACATGTGAGAATCAAGAAATTTTCCAAAAATTTGAATTCTGAAACCTCTCCAGCCACTCTGAACACTGGTATCAACAGAGCCAACAATGATTATGAAGAGAATGTCAAGGCTGTAAACCGTTAAACAAAAAGCCATTTATCCAACACTTAGAACAACGCATCCCATTATGAGAACAGGATTATAAGAACAGACTGCTGAATTTTCTGTGATTGTAGGAATTAAGCCAAAGAAGTGCAAACCGTGTAGAAATTTGAAAACAAAACAAAAAGGAAAAAACAATGAGACACAGTTGTAAAAATAAAATAGCTATTTGTCTTGAACATTGTAATTTCATTGGAGAGAACTGACTGATAGTAGAATAATGTTCCAGACTGAAGTATCCAAAAGCATGCCTGTCTTACTCCCATAGGGAAAACCTTTCCAAGTGCTTTGTGGCAGTACACTGAAGGCAATTAGTTACAATAATTTTAAGACATGGAAAAGCTTTGATTTTTAAAATAGTAGTATTCCTCTTTTCCGTAGAGTGATGTAGTATAAAAATAAATTACCGCTGTCATTGTTACTGGTTCTTTTGAAAAAAAAACCGACTATGTATGAGTTATGGACTATGTCCACTGCGCATTAGAATTAGAACGAAAATGTTTTTCCGTTGTGAATATCACTTATTTGCTATTTTGTTGCTTAAATAGTGTGCCAATTTGGTGAAGTGTAGAGAGAAAGTGCACAAATTTAGCATCAAGCAAAAAATCTTATGCTGTTAGGGGATGTGAATAAATAGGTAGCAAGTTTTCAGACCAGGTAAAGTTGAGTAAATTCTTGTCGTTAATTGTGCTTACTCATATGCTGATTTTTTTGCTGTATTTACATCATAACCTTGTCATTAATCATTTTTTATGTTTTATTTTGATAACTGTGGTTTTGAAGTGAGGAATTCATGTGGTCTCAAAAGGATAAGGCAACGGATTTAAGATTTAATCACACCATCCATTACAGTTGCTCACGATGACTTTTTGTCCATTCATGCAGTATTCAGTATGTTATTGAAGGAATGCATTTATTATGGGAAATCATTTGATATTACAGAGTAAATTTTGTTATGGTACAAAAACATGAGTTTATCAGTAACATTTACTGAAATGCGAGCATGACACTGTGAAAAAGCAGAGTGGTTTGTGGGTAATTCATTTAATTATATTTCAATCAAATTGTAACTCTTGCATTTATGTAATTTGGTTCATTACATAATAACCCTAGTTATTTTTTCCATGGTTGTAATTCGTGTGCAAAACGGTAGTTATTTCTCGGGGAGAATGGGTAGTCTTAGGAATACATTTTCAATGTGCTTGTGGGGGAGGTTAAATTAATTTTTAGGGATGTAAAATTACTAACATTTCAATGCAACTACAGTCATATTGCAGGAACTGAACTTTTTAGAAATTTCACACATAAACGTACATTGAATACATTCAGTGTTATTTCTATGACAATTGTAGAACAGTGACCATACTATAAAGCATATTCACAGATATCTCTCAGAAGTGAAAGTGCATACACAATAGACATCGTCAAGAAAATCACACATTTAACCAGAAAATGGTGTCAGGTTCACACCATTTTCTGGTTAAATATGACATACGTTCAACATCTGAATCAAAGCATTCCTGTATGGAATAAAAGGCTTCATCAGTAAACCATTTAAGCATAATATTTTTAAACTTAGTGTACAAAACTCTGTACAATTCTATGGCTATAAACTTTGATTGTGTACCATATGCCAGAAATAGCCAGCCTTCCATTCCACTTTCATCCTGAAGACATCGCAAGATCAAATTCCAGGGATGTATAATTCTGCTCACCTCTCAGCATGGAGGATGACATTTCCACAACTAGCCATCGTCTGTCAGAAAGGAGGTTAAATGTAGGTCCCCTCAATGCATTATTCTCTACTAATAAGTAGGCTAATGTCAATGCCGGTTCCTCTCAACCCCTTCACCCTTCCTTTCCTCCATTCTCTTTTTTATTTTCAGAATTTACTTCCTATCTCTGTTTTTTCTATTTCTCTACCCCCTATTGAAGCTGATACCTGTGATGAACAATGGCATTAAATTTTTAGGAAACTCTGCATTGGTGCTACAGTGTAGATTTTAGGTGGAGAATGTAACTGTTATGGGGTATTAATTTACAAGTGAAAATTAAGTGTAAGTGGCAAGGGTACAATACATTTCTTCTAGGAAATTTTAACTTAATCTTTGTCCATTAATGACTGTCAATTGAGTTCATTTTTTTGGCCATTTTCATTCCTATCAGAGCCACTTGAGAATGAAACAACTATTCGTGTCTAATGGAAGGCGTGAGCAGCACAAACGCAGAGGGTGATAATCAGTTCCTGCTTGTTTTACCATCAAGGGTTGATGCTATAATTCTTTACAAAGATGATCAGTATAACTTTAAGCGAATGATTGCTGATGCATTTACATATGCGAAAAATTCAGTGAAAAAATCATTCGCCTCCCGATTCAGGCGAATGATTTTATCACTGTGAATTTTTCGCACTATAATTCTTTGGCAATGAAATCATGATTTTTGCTCTCACAAAGGAAAATTGTGTTTGCTTCTACAGGGATCATATATGCTTTTTAACTTTTATTGCAATTAGCACTCATTCATAAAATTCTTGCATATATCTGCAGCCATAAAATTCCTAATATTATTGTAATCTTCTAATATTGTTTAAAATTACATAATTAATTGCCTGGCCTGTGCATTATATGCTGGAAATAGTGCTCAATTTTCCTTGTTATTTTCTTTTGTGGTTCATTTTTGGTGCCCAAGAGCAAACCAATTTACATTAGTTTACACTTTGCCCTCTATCCAGCAGGGGCTTCTAAGCCATTACAGCTTACTTATTTGCTTACAGTTTCTCTTAAAGTTGAATCAATATTTGAGTAATTATGGGGATATTAGGAAGGGAATCAAACCCAAATGACTTTTCTTGTAGTACAAAAAATGGGTGCATATGTGTCATTACCTCTTACTTTAAGACTTTAATTTGTTTCTTTCCAGAGTCTTGGTATTTAGGTCTGCCATTGAAGATGAGAAAAATTGAACTGTTTATGTCACTTTCATTGCTTAAAATGAAAATATTCTTTATATTTTTAATAATAAATGTACACTTATGAATAAATATGATTTCATTTTCAGATTAAAACAGTTTCCATTTAGCCTAACCCATTTTCACAATATTTTTCAGGGAAATCCGTTGAAGTTATTTTGGGGCAAGCATTAGTATGAATAGCAGCCAATTTGTATTTTTTCATGACACCCATTGATATTTTTTGGGTAAAATAAAAAATATTTCAAATAGTGGGTATCCCCAGCGATGGTTTAATGATCCATCCTCATTTGTGGGAATATGGCAGTTTTAAATGCATTTGAAACTCATTAAAATAAACTAAACGAAAATGGAAGATTTGAATCGCCTGGTTCTGGTACAACTAGTGTCATCTCAAGTTGCAGTGGGTACTTACTCTCGCTTCAAAGAAATATAACTTTAAGTTAGCACTCCCTGCCTCTTATTTCCAACATTATTTTTATTATGTACTTTTAATTCCTTAATTCTATAAGTTTTTTTATTTTGATATTTTTTTTAAATAAATGTTGATCAAATATTGCTAGGAAGCTACTGTTTTTATTTTATTTTTGCTCTTATTTGAGAGGTCTAAACAAAATAGGTGAATTTGTCATTACTTATGCAACATATAATCCATGAAGGAACACCCAGTTCCTTCAACCTGATATAGGCTAGTAATTTTACTTTAACTGTTTTGCATAGTATAAAATTCTGTGTTAATTTTACCGTAATGCAGTTTTAAAATGTACATGTTTATTAGAGATGGAGGGGCATTGTAGTCCATTGTTTAGAGCCCTGGACTGCTGTCCGGAGGACCGGGGTTCAATTCCTGGTGATGCCTCTTGGCACCCTCAGCTTCATCCACGCTATGTGCCATTTTTTGGGTATCAGGTCATCTTGGGAAATCACAGGCGGTAAAGGGAATAAGGAACTGGCCATCCTACCCTTGTGTGTGAATTTCACATCCCATTGGACTTAGTACTGAGTGAGCTCTACCCTCACCCAGCAAACCAATCTTCGGGTTGATTACTGTGATTAGAGATGGGCAAATACAAACTACAAATACTTGAATAGCTCAAATACCAGTTAGTTACTACAAGTACTTTCCTAAAGATGCTACAATGTAGTAGAAACTATTTGAAATAAATAAGTTTCTTAGTAAAACAAAGTTTTTTGCACAAGTTTTTCTCACAATTGATAGATATTCTAGATGTGTTTGATAGAGTAAATTAGTTGCTAATGGAAGCACAGTTACAATTTCTGAAGTCATCTGTCTCGTGAATAGCATCATTAATTTACTAGGAACTACAAAGCTTCCTCACAGTCACCTGCTAAGTTTGACCAATGATTTGCTTTTTTTCATCAGAAGCCAATACCAATTAATGGAAATTAAAAAACTGTACACCTTCACCAAAATCCTTGTTCTGAGATTCCAACTCACTGTATTCCACGATGCAAAGAACGTTAACACAATGAAAAATCCATTCGCCTTTGAGATGACTGCTCTACCTGAAGCATTTAAGCCAATACACACAAAGAGCCCAAGAAAAGAAGTACACACTAAAGAAGATAATGCAAGGAATCAACTCAGCTAGTAGGAATTTTATTCCAAATAATGAACACCAAGAAAAGAAAAAGGAAATTTCAGAAGAAGAAATTCGTAAATCCCAAGAATTTCCCTTCCACAATTTGAAAACATTTTTGACTGGTGGAAAATGGATAGTCTGTATCTTCACTTGAAGGAGTTATCTACAAAGTGTTTAATCATGCCAGAGCCAATAGTTTTCTCTGAGCACCTCTAGCTTAATTTTTGACAAGAAAAGAAGCAAGATTAGATCCTGAAAGTGCTTGAATGCTTGCATTAAAATCTGCACTGTTTATGAAATTGTTAATTGAAATTTTTAAATAAAGATTTAAGTTATATCAAATTAACAGCTTTTTACTAAAACAAAAATGCAAAATAATATTTCATACACTAATAGTGATTCTTGTATTCAAGATCTGATAAATAGGTATTTGAATTCAATATTGAATATATGAGAAAAGTGACATTCGTTCAATCTCTAACCATTACATAATGTTAGCATATTCCAATATTAGCTACGTATATTGAAAAGCAACTTGCTACTGGAAAAATGTGCCAACATGTACATTTATGTTAAAATTGGGGATGTTCAATTAAAATCTATCAGGAAAGTGCTCACTTTATTTACATCAATGTTACTGTGGCAAAAATGTAATATTATTCCATGGCAATCTGTGAGGTCGGCATGCCTGCTTAGACTTCACCCAGACCACACTCTCTCGAGATTAAGTGTAGAAATACTTCAAGATGGCACTTTCAATTCCCTTTTCAAGCACATATATAGTGCAAATGATTACATTTGTTGACATTCCCATCTCTTTCACACAGACCAAATAATTTTGCTTAAGATTGTAAGAAACTCCCTTATTTTTTAAAGTCTCAAAAGGGAAAAAGAAACACTTATATTTGCACAAATATGGTACATACTTATTATATTGAAGAACACTCAAAGGAATTGTGAAAAAAGCTCTAGCTGTGTGCTGTAATGCTGACCCAATGGAGGATCCACTTGTGTGAGAGTTACAGTGAAAGAGCTGAAATCACCACAACTCACGATTCTAACAGATACATTTTTTTTAGCTCACTCAATTTGGAGACCAATATTTGCTGTCCCTTAAATTTTGAAATACCAAGGTTTTACTTTATTTATTAATTTTTACCAAAATATAATAACACATTATACAAATTGAAAAGTGAAAAGAACAGGAAAATAATTTTTTTTTGAAATGTCAAAGAAAAAATTCGTTGTTCTAATAATGATCCTTAATCATTATAAGGAAATCCAGGAAATGGTTCGGAAACTTTGATGACGTGTACATAATCAGGTTTAAGTTTCATGTTCTCCACTTGTTTCTTTGAGAACTTGAATGAAATGCCTAGTTCAACCTAAAATACACACATGGTAACCTAGTGAATATTCCGGTCATTGTTAGTCTTATTTTCCCTCAAATTCCGGCTTTTTTCATGTTTCAGTCATGATCCAGCATCAAGCAATCAGACCTGTAACTTACATGGTATGAACTTAAGTCATGGCTTAACATACCTGCAGGGTCAACGACTTCTTTATAATTTTGTCCAGACTCAAAATTGGAGAGTGGGGTGCTGCATGCCGTTGAGTAGGGCATCACTTTGACTCCACGGTAAACCAGGCCTTTATTGAACAACTCCTTGAACACCCACCACACACTTTCCATGAACCAGGGATACAGAGTCTTGTAATCATTTTTGAAATCTGAAATAATTATTTACAACATCGTTTGCATGCTCAGAACTGAAAAGGCACAGAGATAACAACCAGTCCACAAAATTCTATCCAGCGAATAAAATACAACCCAAATTCTAAAACAACAGTGAAAACAAACTTCATGTAGCATAAAATGAATTCCTTTGGAAGAATTAAAATTTAAATTGATGAATCTGATTTACACTATTAAATTTATTAGCAAATTAATATTTACTTTGCATGTTTATGCACCAGATGGTAATTACCACATTAATTAACGAAATTTTTACACCTAAGTGTTAATTGACTTAAATAACTTTTATTTAATTAACTTTATTTTTTAACTTAATTAACCTAACCTAATTAACCTTTGTACCTACGAGGGGTGTTTTAAAAGTTCTCGACCCTCGACTCGACACAGAGATGACATGCAGATGGCCAAATTGGTATTGTATACATGAAATAGGATCCTTTATATGGCGCACTGCGAAGTTTCAGACGCGCACATTACTTGCTTTCTTGTGGCAATCGTAAACAAACAGTGCTAACACTTTATTTACAAAAATGAATAAAACTGAAATTTGACCTGTTGTAAAGTACCTCGTTTTAAAAGGCTTAGCACCAACGAAGATCGATAAAGAGTTGACTTCAACATTAAAGGATGCTTCTCCTTTGTTTTCGATGGTTAAGAGGAGTGGGCTGCTGAATCTAAGCGTGGACGTTCGTCCATTCATGACGATGGACGCTCAGGACGTCCAAAAACGGATTCGACCAATGAGATTGTGGCAAAAAAATTCAAAATGCCAAACTCGATGATCGCCGATTGAAGGTTAGAGAACTCGCCGACATTGTAAACATCTCGA
>LYUA01003840.1:82877-93750 GCA_002093875.1 Calopteryx splendens
CCCCCCCCGCCACACGCCCTAGCTGCGGCTTACGGGGTATCATATAGATGGATAGATAGGAACTTATGGTAGCACTTCGTACATTTGTGATGGTCTTAAGATTGCGTTACAATACAATAACATTTAATGCACATTCATTCCTCAAAATTTGTACTTTGAAAACTTTTCATTGGGAATGGACTGGGCTTTTTCAGGGGAATGAATCCCATGCCACAGATCAACGCTAGGCACAACTTACAAGCACGCACTCAAATACTTGCTAAACGCCATGTGGTTGTTTGTGGAAATGTTAATCTCATGCCAGGGGCTACTACTACATGACACCTTTCATAGTCCCACTATACCTGCTGGTAGCTCCTTACAGAAGAATTTAACTACTCTGTGAGAGTCATTTACATTTAAGTTAACTTCCTTGAATTAATTGTCACAACCTTATACATTCGGTTCACGTTCATACATTACGCCATTATAATAAAATAATTTAAATCAAGGCTTGGGAAAGTTGGCCAAAAATTAGTATTTTGATAATTAATTTTAGTTTTAGATAAAACAATTCAGTGAGTTAAATTGTGCATGTAATTATTTTTAACATTTATTAAAGTTAAGGTAATTGAAAAACAGTTAAAATTTGGCAGTTTCATGTTCTACTTACTGATAATCCTAAAGTTGGAATGAGATTTCAATTTCCTATACGTCCGCTTTTTCCTACTAAAATATTAATTTATAAATTTTGGAAAAACTTTTCTCTGTTCATAACATATTTTTAATGCCTTTATTTATGCTGCTTTTCAAATCTAAGCGAGTGAAGCAATTTTAATTTGAAGGAAGGGGACTCTGGAATTATCCAAAAATTATTTTCCTGAAGAAAAATGTTCATTAAATTTCAAGTCGGAATTTTCGTATTCATCAGTTATTTTCACCCTGTATTGCATGATTAGGCGCGAAGAAAAACTAAACAGCCTTTGACAATACTCAGATGAGAGTAGTTCTGTATTTAATTTTAAATAGGCTTTGATGTTATTGGTAATGTGGTTTTAATTCTCTGTGGGGTTTATGTGAACTTCACATCTGCATGAGTAGAATACTAATTCTTTTCAAAGATGAGGAAGTCAACGTAGTTATTTTCTCTGGATATTTTACTTCAACTATAGGGGAAAGCCAAATTGCAGTCTTTGCATTAACAGTATCCTGCAGCTCTTCCCATATTTTTTGGCCATCATGATAGCGGAGTTTGAATCTTGGAGTTAGCACAGTAGCTGATTTGCAATTTATCATAAAAATTTAAAAAAATCACACTAATCAACCCGAAAGTCGGTTTGGTAGTGGGTGAGGGTAGAGCTCACCCAGTACTAAGCCCAACGGCGTACGTGAAATTCACACATGAGGGAATGCGGGCCAGTTCCTTTCCCCGTACCGCCTGTGATTTCCCAGGATGAACTAATGGTACGCAGCTTGGGTGAAGCTGAGGGTGCCGAGAGGCGTCACCCGGAATCGAACCCGGGCCTTCCGGTCAGCAGTCCAGCGCTCTAACCACTGGACTGCCACGCCACTGTCGTATTATAAAAAGTTGAAAATCTGAAAGTAAAATTCATACCCGGAAAATTAACACGCATTCATAGAAGAACTCAAAATAATATTAAACACAATAAACAGTTTTGAAAACCAGTAGAGGGCAAATACATTATTTTAACTTTATCGATTATTCAATGACAAATAAATGCTGGATCGTCATAAAAATCGGTCGAAATCGTGATGCACGAAATAAGGCTAATGGTCCAAATGAAAAATGCATAGAAAATTATGTGGGTACATTTTTAATACTCGAAATCTTTTGGAACGCTTAAGGTTTTCAGTCACTAACTGCAAGTCGCAGGAGAACTATGATATTTCCGATCTCTTCCATCTGCACTGGAATGGTCAAGGCTATCGCGGGACCACTTGAAATTAAGTCAGCGGTTAGGAGAATAAAAAAATCTCCGCTACGAAACAAGTGGTCAAAGGGAAAACCCTTCTAGCTACGATGTGTCTGAAAGTAAAGTGAAAGTGGGTAGTAATGAAAGAATTTAGAACTCGTGCATTTTATAACTCTGGAATCTTTAGATTTGATATCACTGTCGCACCGGTTCCCTCCTGAGTCCTTGTAAATGGCTCGAGCTCCTTCTCAAACCCGTTGATCATATTTGTTGGGTACCTGGCGCGGACGCAGCTTTATGGGCCTGACGCTGAAAGGATTGACAGGAGGAGGCAAGTGAGGTCTAGGGGTAGCTAGAAGAATCATCGATCGGTCCTTTCGGTTAGTCCTTGGTGACGTATAGTGGCGTTGATAAAAACCCTCTACTTTTTTGAGACGGGATATTTGAGGTATTTTCAGGTGTGAAGGGATAAGCTTTCACTCCGTCTCCTTGATAGTGTGTGAAGCGTGGACGCTCGAGCATTTTTTGTAAAATATTTCCTTTTTCATGAAAATAGAGGGAAAGTTGGAAATTAAATTTTATTATATATTTATCAGTAAAAAAAATCTTTTCCGTTAAAATTTAAAATTGTTTACAACTAACTCGTTAATTAACGGTTAGCAAGTTTTCTTTAGCAAAGTCAATTAATCGTTAAGTTTCCCAAACCTACTCAAAATATTCTAACCAACTGTCATCTTCTCCGCGTTCATCCAAGTCAGTTTTACCATTCTTATTCCATACTAATAAATCCCCGTCAGGCATGACGGAACTTCAGACAGTTTGAACTTTGATACGATGATAATGATGAAAAAGACTATTTTTTCTTCGAGCCCCGTAATGTTAAATGACCACACATTCATATCTGTATTGCATATTGCATAATCATTAGGTCCGTTCACACTGTGACAGACATACAAAGACAAACTGATAACTATGCCTATGTATGATGATTGCATAAATACCTTTTCTCTCTCTTTACTTTTCCCTTCTTAGGCATTCCCATAATGTTTCAAAATCCTTTGAATTTTGTGTGTTCCTGCCGTTTCCGTTCTTTCCATTGTTTCATTCTCGGCATGTTTGCATGAATTCATTTTCCCTTTGTAATCATCATACCTAGGTACACTATATTCCAAGCTTCATCACCTTTAGCTTCTATCGTCCTATATGTCTCTTTCTTAGCACGTACATAATCGTTTACTACTTCATTTCGCCAGTAATCACCCTTCATTCTCTCGACCACACCTTTTCCACATTCACTTTCAGCGCATCCAACAATCATTCCTTTCAAATTTTCCCAAGAATAACTCTGGCTTCCGTTTTCTATATTTTTTTTCACTCCAACTAATTCGTGTTCAGTTCGTCTTCAAGCATTCATTCATACTTTCTTCTTACGTGAGTAAATTGTTCGCGGGTCTTCCGGTAGGTCAGATTTATCAGCTGCCGATCACTCTGACATCCTCAAGGCGTTCAGCCTCTCCTTAAAATTCCCATAAGAACGACGGGTGAGTCTGTCGGAGGTGGCGATGTGTTTGATTACCTGAACTAGGTAGTAGATGACCCGTAAATACTTAATTCACAGCATAGATACACGAGGAAATCATGCATCCTTCGTGCTTCCTTATGTTTTAGCCTTTCAAATTTTATACTTACACTCTTAAATGTGCCTGCACAATTCCTTGCGACCCACTTTTCCCCTAAATCTGCTTTTTAATAACCACTCATTGCGTTCGTGGCCTTTACCCCTCCGTATCTAATCGTATGCGATAGAGTTCATAATCCTCCTAGAATCACACGTTTTCCATGCATAAAAATGAATTGCTTTATATTTTAACCATGAATTCTTTTGTCACCAAATGGCGTTGCCGCTTTTTCAGAGGCATCTCTTAGACAGCAACACAGACATTCATATCTTCTGACTATAATTCTTTCACCAGTAACAACCTCATTAAAAATATCCCTCGATTTTCTCCAGAGCTCATCCTTCACGCTTCCCGTCTCGCCATCCACTGGTATACTCTGTATAATGTATCTACACCGTATAATGAGCTACTAACGCAACTCTTCGAATAGTTACCCACTTTAATTTGAACGCAGAGAAGGCACCAGCTTGTATTTCCTTACGTGTATCTTATCTCTCTCGTTCAGAATGAAGCCTATACCCTTATTACCGTGCACATTATCATAAATTCTTTGCTACTATGCACCCTTTGCGCTTTTTTTAACCTTAAGGACAACAAAATATTCGCCTCGTAATCATTTCATTCACCTAGGTTTGTTCCTTTCCATGCGCACCTCCCACATTTCAAGTACCAACTGTCAAGGTCGCCATGCCTGTTACTCGATGGGCAAGATCTTTTGCGAGTTTGCGCCCATCATGCTTTCTGTCATCCGAGGACATCTTATTCTACACCTACTAAAAAGAGGTTTTGTAGCTTGTTATTTTGTGCATTTGGTTATTGAGCGGAGACTCTGGGTCCAATTCTCAGTGACTTTGAATACCCTCAGGTTTACAAAAATTTGGTCTGCTACCATGATGTATTAATTTCACACGACCGTCCAGTAGGGGTTAGTACGACGTGGGCTATCATATTTATAACCATCCCTCTGATTGATTACTGTGGTTTTGTATGGAAATTGATAAAAAGAACTTGCATATAGGGCTTATTACCATCCGTGGTAGGAACGTGTTACCCACGGGTACGGAGTACTATTGTGTTTAAAACTACTTTTTCTAGTTCGAGTTTCTATCTGTGAGCTCTTATACTACGGAGTTATTGAAGTTTTATATACTCATGGCCTTTCGAATATTGGAATACAAGGTACGAAGATATATCATTGCAGTTTACAGAATTTTGATGTTCTATTGTGTAAGAAATCCTGAAATATCTGTGGGTATTCGGCAATCTCTCTTCGCACGTCCTCACCCTCATAGGGCTATCTTTAAATACACAGTTGACAATCCCCCACAGAGTATGTCTCTTTTTATTTTGCAATAATACGCCAATGGTTATGAGTTGTGAACACATCTTACGTTTTGGATGCGGACGATTTTGACAAAGTGATTTCAAATCAGTTGAGCCTTGGACTCCACCTCTCCTCACCCTCGTCACGTTAAATTTGAAAATTTTCAAAGCTCGCCCCACTCAAAATGTGTAGGTTATTTATTCAGTATTTTACAGCAGGATGAGTACATCGTGGTCGGTATGACAGTTCAAGCGAAGAGATAACTTATTTTTCTATTAAAAAAATTTCTCACTCCCTCAGCGGCGTAGCGGCCGCCTACCCCCTAATAAATATAAAAGCAACTGATAATCTAACTTTTTGGGTGACTTTTTCGCTTAAACTTTAACCGATTTCTTCCCATAGGGACATTCTCTTCTTTATATTCATGCATTTGACTATCCTCTCCAATTTTCCTCTTCCTTTTTCCCACTTTCTCTCATTTGAAATGTCTTCGTATTTCTATTTTTTCTATTTCTCCATCATCCAAAGGACTCACAAATATTGAACCATAGCAATAGCCCTGCCACATAGCACTGCTACTGGTGAGGAGAGTACAATGCGCTTCCCTCCTTTGGTTGAAGGAACTATACTGTGTCCGGACCTTTAGGGAACCATGTCTGTCTTCTATAAGAGAATTCAAAATCGAACCATTTACCGCTCAAGCTTCACATCAGTTCCTAGTTATCGTTTTACCTAGATCACCTATTTTCGACTATGTCGGACTTAATCCACTATATAGCGATGTTCCGTCTTTTTTTTAAATCCAGCACACTGTTACCTTCATCCCACCATTTGACTACTCTTATATAGTGTTCAGACCTGCATTTATGGTCATATATGAGAATAGTTGTAAATATATTTTGGTGTTTTTATACCGATTTTCAATGTAACTTTAAGCTTATCTTTAAATTGACAGTCTTTATTACGTGGGTAAATGAAATACCTACAGGCGTTCTTTGCGAAACGTTTGTCTTCCAGGTAAATATTGTGCCACGAAACATGTAGCGCGAGACGAAATAAAGAATCTTTCAGATTGCTTTTTTTGTGTACTAATTGCGTGCAGCAAGTGCGAGGAAGTGATCAAGAAACACTCAGGTTCCGCAAGAAGCATCTCAAATCTTGCTGGGGTGACTGTAATGGAAAACTTGCCACCCTTGAAGTCGCATATTTACGTTTTCGTTTTATTGAAAGTTCATTTTCTGTGCTCAAAAACGTTCTCACAGCACCTAAAAAGAATTTAAAATGGAGAATATTAATATATACATGGCGTTCAATCATTTTGCTAAGTACTACGTGGAAAATCTTGCCTGTTTAAATGTGTGATTATTTGGTAAAAATATGTCATTGTAATTATCAGATAGCATTAGCTAATTTTAATATTAAAATATTTTGCATTTTTAATATTAAAATTCTCGCTGTTCCCGAAGCTATTAGGTACTTCGCGTAATCATGATAAATACCTTAAAAGAAAATTGGAGTTCCAATGAAGTCAGCCTGTTCTCGCATTAAATTCCTTGAGTCATGGAAAATTTTCAACTTTTAGTTACAATTCAGTACCATGTTATTTGTTTAGGAAAATTCTGGTTCATTTAAATTTTTTTCGCATTATAACATCGTTGTGATAGCTAATCAAGGTGTATATGTCATTATTTTATCTGAACTTAAGCCTAGGTTATATAACCGATATACCGCAGGCGGTACATCGGTTTCAGATAGGTGCATAAGTACTTATGAATAAGATTTTGTCGCGACATTATTTTTTATTAGAAATAAATAATTTTCGTATCGTGATTGAGGAAATTATAACCGAAAATTAATTTAACTTTCCAGTGTACCTCGCCGCTAATTTAAAATGTGTCCGAGTCCACTCAGCTTTCCGGAGGAAGGTATGTTGCGCGTGGCTGACGGGAGGCGGGTGCAAGCCCTTGGAAAGTACCTCGCTATAGCTTCTCCAAGAAGCGTCTCAGGAAGGGCGGTGTTTATGGGAGTGGGCAATGAAGCCTTTCAACTTTTTCAGCAAGTGTTCTTAAAAAATAAAAGGAGAATATAACGGGAATTTTACCAAGGCGTTGTTGGATGTCAATAAATTTAGTGAGAGCAAAGTGAAGTATTCTTATGTTCTTTATCACCCGAATTTTCTCGTTTCAATGAACCACTGCCAAATTGAGTCAGCTATTCGTTTTAACTTCACACCATTCCCAACCTCACCTCAAAATAAGGAATTGCTAGCATAGTAAAACAAAAATGGCCGAAACGGATACCTTCCTCTTCATTCCAATGGCTCGTCACGCCAGCTGGTGGCAGCTTGCTTCGATGTGAGTTATCTCAGCCTGGGGAGATATATGATGTTAGTGGTATCGGACCCGAGTGTTCACTCAGCTACAAGTTCTTCGGGTGGGAGACTATTTGTGCCTGTCATCGTGCTGTGGACGCGGTGGCCAAATATTTCGTTAAGGAATTATTAAATGAATATTACATAAGGTTACTTTGAATAGAGAGATTTGAAGATGTCAATAGACAGACACGCGCTCACACACACACACACACTAACACACACACTAACACACACACACACACACACTAATGTGATTATAATAAATAAAAAAGTAAAAATCTTTGGAGGCTCAACCTTTACTTATTGCATTTTAGTATTAAAATCATTAATGAAACTTTTTAAATTGGTCCGGATGCTTTCCGCAAAGGCGTAAAAGTTAAAATAAATTGGTAAAAATTCGTACATAATCCCATCATGTTTATATTTTCACCATTTCTTCCACTTGGTGAACCCATATAGTGCTTGATAGTAATTTAAAGCCTTATCCATAAACCTAAACATTTGATATTTTGGGTCGCACACACTCGTGGAGGAGAGAAGGGGACATTTGAGTCCTCGGCAATTCGTTTTCCTGTAAAGACTTGAAAGTCACATATCTGTAATGAGACAAAGCTATAAATAGGTTTATCAAAATATGAAACCGAGCGGAATTTTCTCGGATTATGCTATTTTAAGGCGCACTAAACTGGTGAGCATACAACAAGTCCGAAATTGATGTTGCCCATGTACCTAATTGTTGTTCATTCACCAGGTGACATTTTTGTCGAGGATAAATCTCAGACACTTTTATATTGATCAAAATAATTGTTATATGCATGAATGGTCCGACATTGACTGAGATCATTCGATGAACACCAATTTCCAGCCAATAGGTCACCTACATCATTTCAACTTTAAGTAATATTTCGCAATTCCTTGCCCAAAAATATTCTTACAGCTGTGCTGGTTTCTTTTATAATTACACCAAACGTAAATTTTCGGCAAACAAATTTGGATGTCATAAAGTATTTTCTCTTTCGTAGAATTTAGAAGAAGATTTTTCATGCATGAATATTTTATTTGTCGAGTTAGACGAGCTTGCCAACGCCTCTAATACTCTGGCCGTACGTGATGCAATAAGCCACGCCCCCGTATCCGTCATGATCCACTGGCGATCTTCATGGAACATCGAGGTCTCATTCGCTATGAGCTAGACATTACTTCCACCTTAAACAAATGATAAGACTTGAAGTAATCCGTTCAATACTTTCAGGATCAAGGAAGCTGAGGGTTGCAGAAAATATATATAGGACTCTTATGTTCGTCATTTCATGTGCTGAATTCTTTTTCGGTTACTGCTTTCGTTCGTTCAAAATGCATTTTTTTGTTTTCAAAGCAATACAGACTTATGAAGTGATTCGCGCAATGAAAGTAAGGATTCCTCTGCGAGAAACATCACCAAGGGCGTTTGCCATCCTTTGTTCGGCCATTTTGTTTTCATCTAAGGAAATCCATCATAACGACGCTCTTTTGTACACACTGGTCGGCACTAGTAGGTACTGAGGTACTGAAGAGCTTTGAATTGCAATATTTTCATAGAATTAGTGCGTAGTTTGAAGTTAGTGTAAGTCTCTTAACACGCTTTTCTTTATATTAATTACAGTAGGCTATAAGGGAATGTAAGTGTGCGTCTGCTGAGTCATCGTTTGCGGAGTTCTATGAAGATATGAAACACCTGCATAAATGATAAATGTTTTGGCAAGTTTTACTAACCTAATGTTATTTTATTCATCATATGCGTGGAATATCCTTGGAACGACCTCACACCATAGAATTTCGACGTCGACGTAAACCAATTTTGGGTATTCTTAGACCAGGGCCAACTCATCCTAAATTTAGGTTCTTTCCTTCATTTTTACGCCTTTGTCAGCCGCCTACCAAGGATGAGTTGCCCTTCAATGTTGGCGCTTAAGGTGGCTTCCTACTTCGCTCTTGTGGTAGAAATCTTGCTGAATGTGACACATTGATTTGAATCATTTGCGTTTTGCAGTAAATATTAAGAAATTATTTATTTTCTCGTGTTCGAAAATTTATGATGAGCAATAATGTGATTATTTTTCCGATGAGAAAGGGTAAAGGATTGGTGGTTTTCGGTATTCACCAAAAATATTTTCAATATCAAAAGCCATCACCCTTAATACACAAAACGTTCCATTCCCTTTTCCCTCTCTATCCATGTCCAACTGTGTGTACATGTGTCTATGTAACAAATCCTCCTCCATACAGTAATACCCTGATAATTTCCATGACACATTAAAGATATGGGTGCTCAGAAAAACTACTCAAAAAAATTCTCATCCCCACAGCTCATTGCACTCCTCGCCTCGAAACAAGGATTCGAGAACCGAAAAGTCATTGTCACTTCCTTTTCCGGAGCACACAAAATCCGAAATATTAAAAAAATAGCTTTTTTAAAATAACCATGCCCCGACGATACCCTTCATTACACCTTGCCCCTCCGTATCAAACAGGCGACGCCAAAACTTAAGAGAAACAATTCCATGGGTGCATGTATTCAATGGGATAGCATAAACGGAGTAGAATAGGAAGTGGTAGGCATCTGTCTTCAAAAATCCTTTGGAGTGTTACATCAAAATATTTCATTGGTTATAGCCTATATGAATTTAATCCTCTTCAAATAGTGCTATCATATCCTGTCATAGGCCGTTAAATGATGTTGCTTAAGGTTATACATCAAGATCATCCGAATTTTTATGTGAATGCAAAATGCAACGCGGGATAATTTGAGCACGAATGCATGGAAATCTATATAATCACTAAAATCGTAATTACAATTAAAAATTAATTTTCTGGTGAATAATTCGTCGAAAAGGTAAGAAATATGATTAAGAAGATCATTGCCCTTTAAAGAGCTGGGTCAGATGCAATTGGAGTCTTAGGATCAAGGAAGTAAGAAATTTTTTTTGGATTATAACCATTCCATATTATATTAAAAAGTATTAAAATTCTTTACCATAATTCTTTTGGATCTTAAAATATATTTATAGTAGTAGTGATTTATAAGACGAGAGCGAAAATAGTCTATTGCTCAAAAAACATTTAAGTCGTGCAACACGCGTTAAGTTATTAAATGGAAGTGTGAATAAAAATAAACTAAGCACATTTTCACCTGAAGATTTTACATTTTTCACGAAGGTGTGGTCGTAAAATAAATTAAAAATTTGAAGAGTGGCTATGATTATTCTCTCTCAATTTCTTCAAAGGTTTTACAGAAAGTCTTAGATTTTGGTTTAGACTTAGATGTTTTTAGTGTATTTATCGAATTGATATCGCATAAGTAGTTAATTTTAGCATTATTAGTTGCCATTACTTTTCATTTGTGTATTACATGATCAGTAAAGGACGCACTTAACCAAGAGTTGTGCGTTCCCAGCATTGTTATTTAATTTGTTATTTTTTCACCAAAAAATTGATCCATCTGCAATTTTAATGTCATTTTACAGATTTTATTGAGACCCCAACCTTTTGTTTATGATTACAAAAAAAACACTTAGTAATTTCCACATATAATATTTATTCACGA
>LYUA01003843.1:4412-23737 GCA_002093875.1 Calopteryx splendens
CACCTTCATCAGAGAGAAGGGTTAGAATGGATATATATATATATATATATGCATATATGTATGTATGAATGAATATAATGAAATTTAAAGAAACTTAAAAATTCATGAAAAAAGAAAAAAGTCTTGTTCTGAAGCTGCTGTATTTAATGGGACATATGTAGGGAAGAAGCACAATTTTTTCGTTCCAACTCGTGTGACAGCTGCGACGTGGAAAGAACTAGTTCAGATGGAAGATGTTGGGTTAAGAGCTAGAGAGTCGATTTATATTGATGGTTAGGTGAAAGTGGAGTGGGGGAGCGTTCCACAAAGAGAGTGAGAGAGAGTGAGGGAGAGAGAGGTTGAGTGTGGGCGAGCAATTCTGCGGAGGATAACATCGTGCTACCCGATGACGGAGAGGCTGTGTAATATTGGATGCGAGGGAATTGCAGGATTCCGGGAAGATAGGGTAGAAGGTGAAAGGAGGGGAGGGAGATTTTCCCTCAAGAAAGGGGAAGAAGGCAGGGAGAGTGGTTGTGAAGAGAGTGATGTGAGATAGAGGGTGAAATGAATAAAGAAGGACAAGAACAGTAGAGCCCCAGAAATTCCACTCCCTCATTCCACCGGCTCCTTTTTTGACCTCGCTGAAGGGCTACATGGGTAAGAACAGCGTGATGGTCATGCTTTTTTGATTTTTGACATTCGTTCAGACATTCCTTACTTAGAGAAAGGAAAGTTTATCGGCCAAAAAAGAAATTAGAGGGTAATGGTTGACCTCAGATACACAACCCTGAACGTTTTTCGATTGAATTTAATTCATGAATGCCTATTCGGTGTTCTTAAATTTGAAACAAAAATGGGCCTGTTGTTAAATAGATACTTGCGACTTGAAAGAGAGGAAACTCTTTCATTAAATTCAGGTTCTGTTTTTCCCCTTATTTTGCTTTTTGTAATTACTGTAGGTAGTTTATTAAGTCATTTTATATGTTAAAATTTATAAAATGGCCTTAAAATAGATTTGGATCTCACACCAGCAGTCTCAAATGGAGTGCATCATCCAATGTGTATATAAGGTCGTTACCTACGTTATGGGACATCTTTATTCTCTGATAGGTTGCCTGATATCTTAGCCTACTTTATATGAGTTTGTTTATCTACAAGGCCAAGGCTCAGTAGGCAGCTGGAAATCATATCTTAGGTTCCTTCCCGTCAAAGCTGACCACTAAACAGAGCCAATGAAAATGAAGCACTGCACACAGTAGTCGTACACAGTCACGTGAGAAAAGCGAGGGGCAGTCGCGTCTTTGATGATCCTCGTATTTCTTTTCAGAGTTACAGAGTAGTTTCCTTCGGGCATGCGTCAGAAGCAGGTTAGAGCAACGAAGTAGTTTTGAGCAAATTCGGAAAGCATAAAATTTTAGTAAAAATAATAACAATTTTAGTGCATCAAACGGACTAAAGAACAAGGTATATTCTTTAATACCTACTAAGGCTTTCTATTCTTTAATACCTATTAAGGCTTTCTATTTTAGGCTGCGAAAGAAAGAACTGGGAGTAAAGAAGATCTAAATAAGCCGCCCTATGATGGAGAGTGTGATGAATGACCTACCGGGCGTATCCGTAGACGGATTGCCTTTCAAAGGCGATCTGGTTGATCCCATTATAAAATCATGTATCATATTATGATAAAATATGGATTACCTGTTCGCATCGTTTGTAAAAAAATATTCTGTGTACATTTATAATCTAGGAATATATTCGGAAGAGTGAAAAAAATATAAAAAATCCTTTTTGATTTAAAGCCACACATCTCAATATTTGGCATAATGATTATCAAGTTAATTGCTAAAAACGCTTAAAAATGGCATAATTACTCTTTGTTAATAAATTAAGAGTCCGTAGAACAATTAAAGCTAATAGGTAGCATCCTTAAACTGTGCAGGTTGAAAACTTTGAAGAGGGCACACGTTCAGCCACGAAGGTAAAATTTTACTGTTCGGAAAAATAAAAGGGAGGTTAGGATGATTCATATTATTCGCTTACCCAACATTCTACCATCTATAAAATTCCACAATAATCCACTGCCACTCAATATGGCCTGCATCCAATTTTCCTGCGCTTGCTCTGTGACATAAAATAGTAGAATAGGATTGCAGGAAAGGCTCATTGTATTTTCAAGCATAACGGGTGAATGAAATATGTAGATAGAGCAGATATATACTTATCGTGCTATACCGTCATGAGAAAAACCATAACATGGTCAAAGAAAAGAAAGAATTCTGAAAGAATTGTATATTGTACAATATACAATTCTTTCAGAATTTAAAGAATACTAAATGATTCAAATAGTATTGGATTCAAAGGATTTATTTTTAAGGCCGCGAAAGAATGTACAGTAGTAGAGAAGTTCTAAATGAGTAGCCTGGGAGAGTGATGAATGGCCTACCGGGCGTAACCCTGGACGGGAACACCCTGATCGCCTTTCAAAAGTCTATAGAGTGAGCACCTTATGGTACCTATCGTGGGAAAGGGGGAAGGATATCAATGGGGGAGATGCTAAGTGTGCGCCTCATGGGAAATTAGGAAAGAGATATTAATATGTAACGGAATTATTGTGTTTTTTGTGTTAGCTGCTATAACTTGAAGACTGGGCCTTAGATTATGCCAAAACAGTGGGATGAGAGCTATTGAAATACCCCGGTACACAAAAGTTTTATTTTTTTAGTTCAGTTAGGTAAGTAAGAATTATGCGCACAGTGTAGGTAAGTGTTACCGAAAATTTAGCCAAAGAATTTCATAGAGCGTAAAAAAGATTTTACTATGAAAAAGATTTTAACTATTATTTTAAATGTAGTTTTGTAAAACTCCTGTAAATAATTTCAAATGACGTCAGCTAATTAAGCTGACAAAAATTATGTGATAAATGAAAGGATCTCTTATCGTTATTGTAAGTTATATCCCACTTTTCTCTGTCTTTTAATTGAGATTTATCCAGATTTAAATCTAGAGTAGGTACTACAAAGAGAAGGAACAAAATGGTTTGCGGCATTGAATCATATCGTACGTTCCTTAAGATTCCAAAAAATTGAAGAAACATTTTCTTGGGCAGTAGGTAACGATTTAAAGCATCGCCATTCATATGGGAAAGTTTACTCTAATTTTACTTAGGGCGAGATGTAAATTAACCTGGAATTCATAAAATAATGTTGACTTAGTTGTCACCGTAAAAATAAATTAAATTTAGTTGTAACTGAGTTTCGTATTAAAGTTATGAAATCTTAGTCTTCGAGAGGGTATGAGAGTAGCTTATTATGTTTTTTTATAAACTTTTAATAAAGGGGCAGGCAGAGATTGTGATGAATAATTAAAAAAGTCACTCACTTTTGGAGAAAATTATGAATCAGCGGTCCATCCGAGCATTCTCCGTCAACATGCATATCATGCATTAGAGGAGTCATTACTCTGGTGGTGCTTGGATATATAACCAACATTTGGAGAGTCCAGTGGTAATATATAGAGTTGGACCCGGTCTAACTAGTGAATGCCAAGAAGGAAGACGTGACCAGTAGAATGAAAAGAAGAGAGACGGGGGTTAAGAGCAGGAGTGTCGTTGGTAGAATTGCATGGGTCCAGGATCAGGGTTGGATTATGAAAGAAGGGGAGGGTTTTCCTCCGCAGCGAGTCTGAAAAAAACGTGAGGAAAGAGAAAATTAGTAACCCACCGGAGGGAAAGTGGTGCAGAATAGAGAGAAGGGAAGGATAAAGGGAGAAGAGATGGCCGCGGGACGGAGAACGAACTAATTCATTCTTTGCGGCAGAAGGGGGAAGAAAGCAGAGGGAGAGAGAGAAAGAGAGAATACGTTGTATGTAGGATGGTGAAGTAGATTTGGAGTTTGAAGAGGATAACTGAAATTCCATAAAAAATGCTAACCTGAGGTGAAAGAGTTTCCTTGGGATGCACTATAATTTTAACTCTCTTGGCATTCAAACAGGAGTAACTGGACTCAAGTCTTTTGCTAGTTACAATTGACATTTAATAACCTAATCTGAATTTAATTGGCACTCGAATCAAATATTACCGGAAATGCACAATGTTCTTCACAGTGAGCAAATTGGTCAGCGTGGAAGCATTATCTTTATTGTAATCTCAAACGGAGTTGTATCAAAAGTTGACGATGAAAAATTAACAGCCGTTTATTTTATTTGTTGTTAGTCATTTTGCCTAATATATTTAAAAAGTAATTGTATCATTCGTCTCCCATTCGTCTTCCATTCTATTTTCGTCTCACATTCCAGTATTCTTTCAATCCAAATTATAGATGACTGTCCAAATCACAATTATTCGAGTTTTCATTTATTTACCACCAGCTTGTATATATCTTTGTGACACCATGCAGAAACCATATGTACATTAGGGAGGTAGGTGGGAGTAAAAATAGTTGGAAGGTATTTTTCAAAATTTCATCAGTCTGAGTTAGCGAAATTCGTAGGCTACTTGCTAAAGATTGGCATCTCCTATGTTGAAAAGTGCCGAAAGATTCGATTTTTCCTCAGTACTACGGATGGTATCCAAGGTAAAGTTACAGAATACTGGTTTTCCGTGCTGATTAAATATTTTTTCCACTTTTTTCTTTCACGATTCATTAATGAATGGTTGGCAGCAGCAAACTCGAGCTCATTATTTAAAAAATCTTAATGGCTTAGGTTAAAAAAATATTTATTACTTTTTCATTATTTTTTTAGACATAATACTGATTCATTGATTTATAAAAACAAAAATGCTCTGCAAAATTATTTCCTAATAACTTTTATCAGGAGTATACCCGTTTAAATTTATTTGTATGGTGCATACCGAGACTTTGGTGCTTTTCAAATGAAAATGAAGAGTCCATTTATTCATTGTGCAATTGGATATTTATTTCAGTGATATAGAAAATTTCAATAGAGGAAATTATTTCAAGTGCTCCTTTATTACCGCTAATATTCCTAGAAATAAAAACTAATCTCAGACAACTTGGGTTATAGTTAGCACTGTAAATAAGGTACGTCAGATCCACCTTGGAAAAAAGACATTAATGTACCATTCTTATTGAACTGTTACATTCATTTACTTCTTATCAAACTGTCACTCAACTGAAAAAAGCACAAGCTATATATTTTATCAGTTACCTGAGCAATTTAATGTCTTCTATGCTCTTATTTTCACGTTCATAACTCTTATGGCTAAGTTTCAGAGATAGCGTTTACACTTATTTTTCTTTTTTTGGCCAGAAAGATTTGCTTAGTCAATTTAAACCTCGTATTAAAATAATAGAATAAACCAGATAAATCAAAGGACTAGAGAGCAATAAGTTTAATTTCATGCGCAAAATGCTGTTTACAATAAATTGTCATTAACGAAAGGTTGGAGAATGGAACAAACGACTTCTATAGTGAAGATTAGTATTGATTAAGGAAGGGGAGGGATACGAACGATGTTATAACAGCTAAATGAAAACATTAAGAGAAAGGAATGTATAAGATAGGTTATCTTTGTTTGCCTCGTGAATTACGGGAATGTATTCGGCATGGCAGAGAGGAAAATGTTTGGGAGACATTAACCAGTCATCCAGAGGATTCCAGCTTTCACTGAGTAAATTCAATGATCATTTTATGAATTATGGGATACATTATAAGAATACAGAAGAAACAAATACATTATAAGAATAAAGTAGAGGGCGTAAAATGGAATTGGTGCAACTGGTGTAACTATCATATATTAGGGTAGTATTGTTCAGGGAAATGGGCGTTATATTAGATATCCTTTTGCGAAACGTTAACGAAGAAAGATAATTGATAACGGGAATTTTAAAGAATTTATTTATTCGCAGTAGACACTTATATCGTTCCGCGATTTGTTGTGGAACCAAAATAACCATCGTGCAACAGTTAGTAATATTACATTATATGTATGTGAACCTATGGAATTACTATTAAATGCAATCAAAGGATTGAATGTTCTTTGAAAATTTAGCAACCAAAATTTATTTGATAAACTTATAGTTAACAGAAGATATATCGATTAAATGAAACTTTTATTGAAAAAATGAATGCTTATTTATATTATTATGAGGGCATAGAAAAGAAAAAGTTTAGTTATTAAATATAGTGTAGTTACATGTGATCAACCACTTCTTATGGTAAGGCTAATATGAATACTACATTCATAATAAATTGAAAATGCGTGTTTGAAGAATAATAGAGAAACATTTTCATATGTGCAGTTAGTTTCTACTCCTGGCAAATAGAGGTGGAACATTATACTTACTTGAGAGAAGTAGATTTATTGAAAGATAAAAACGAGTTATTTCATTGAAACATTTTTAAAGGAATCATGCCTACTATACATTCGTGGACTAACGCAGTCTTCAGTGTTAAACAGCTTCAAACGGAATAATTTTTCTTTCCACTAACAATAAATCATAAGACGTGCTGTACATCATGGAGAAACTTCGGTTCTTAGGTGCTTGGTTAGGAATACAATATGTTTGCACCTTTACCGAGAGGAAATCTCAGGAATAGTCCACATCCACGATCGAAAGATAGTGAGATTTGATTAATCATTGAGGCTAAAAAGGCCAACTCCGGTCCATATGAAAAGTATTTTAATTCGTCTCAAAAATCGTTTCCCTTCAGTTGAGACTCTCATTCGCGAGTTTCACGTAGCTCATGGCTAAGGTATTTTGAAAAAGTGCTTGAAATAAATTTTTTAAGGATTTTTCTGCGCTTGTTGCAAAAAGCTTTAAGGTTGGCGGAATCTCGGGACAGGGAAAGTCAGTCGTGTGTGTATAAGTGTGTCGCTTTATGAAGAAAAGATCGTCAAAGGCTCTTTTGAAGCCATGATTAAACTATTTCTAAAGGCAAAGGAAATTAAAATAGGGTTGCCTTTTTCCAACCAGTGCAGGCGAAGGTTTTTAGGGAAAATTGTCGTCGCCAAGTGGAAAGACGTGGATGTAGGGGTTTCTGGTATTAAGTGGATTGAGAGGAGAAGAAAAAGGGGAGAACGGGTGACGCACTTCTTCTCCCTTACCTGCGGGAAGTGGTAAGTGGCGGGGAAGTTTCTCATAGTAGCTTGAAGGATTAGTCCTGAAGGGTAAAGGGGTAAATTAAGCGGTAAATATTGAAGGAAGGGAGGCAGCGAATGCCAGATAAAGGCAAGTGAACCAAGTACTAACGTTGAAAAGTCACCGAAGGCATGAAACGACTCGAGGAACAATATTGAAAACCCGAGGTTTTTAAATTGACTCATCTCCCAAGTTTCTCTTACATATCTATCCATTGGTAGCCAGTGGCTTATATTTTTCATGAATTAACATTTGGCCATTTTCAGTTTGAGTGGTCACTGTATCTACTTGCAGCGATATATATTTTTGCTTACTCGGTTCTGAAAATAATATTTTCCCACTTATCACGGAAATTAAGAATGCTAATAAATAAGTAAATGAAATTTTCAGTGTAAATGGGGTGAAATTTAAGCAAAGAGTACTATTTTGCGATTAACAGAGAAGAATCGTATGGAAAAACAAGTAGTTCTCAGGATGTATTTCTTCAGTTACGGAATGACAATTAGATAACTTTCAGCGGGAAACAAGATACTCGAAATGTTCTTATTAGCTCCCAGGCTACTCACCGTTTAGAGTAGGCACTGGCACCTCTACCTAGGCAGCTAAAAGTACCTAGAATTTTCGCCCGAGGCTCTGATGAAAATGGCACCTGCGATTCGTACTCTAGGCATTGGTATCGTGGTACCAAGTTCCTAGTTTCAGGCATTTATTTTTTTTGTTTTAGACATAAAACAAAAAAAAATAGAGTTTAGAGTTTAGATACCCTGGTAGAGGCTTCTGTTCCTTAGAGTTGCATAGTTTTGAAATATACTGTCATCGTGCTGTAGCATTGAATCAAAACCTGCTACTGGTTGCTATTGGGTCTAGTGTACATACGAGGGTTGGAAGATAGCGTGAGCACCAGCAAAATAATTTCGTTTTAAAGAATCTAGAATGCTATTTAAGTAACTTAATATTTTTTCAATTCCATATTCATACGTAATAGATACACTATTATAGTTACAACTTTCACAACAATTTTTCTGTCTTCCGTCTTAATTTGAGACGCGTAAATGTTGTGTATGCCTCTGCGGCTCCTCCGGGATTGGTTCAAAATAAGCGCCCATAACTTTATTGAAACGATTTTTGTTTTTGCCCCTGAAATCATTTATCTAGATCGAAGGAAGGTATTCATTCACTTGTTCCATCCAGGATTAAGACGTATGGATACAATCCTTGGATTTTCCAAGGTAGGGAAATCTCCAGGAAGCAAAATAAACTCAGGAAAGAATTTAGGGAACGGGAAATGAAGAGTGAGAGAGGGAAAAATTGAAAGAGATATGGGCTAAGATTGGATTGATTGGTGCAGAGGAGGATCAAGGCCACGCGGGAAAGGAAGATTGGCTTTCATAGCCGGGTGAGGGTGTGTGGGCGGCTAACGTGCTTGTCACGTTCAGATGCGCATATCCCGGTGAATAAAGCAATTATATTCTTCGGGTAAAGCCTGGAGCGGGAAGGGCATTAAAGGATTATGTGGGGAGTTAGCTTTGTAAATTCCCAATCAACCGACGTGCTAAGGCACGGCTACGGTCCTGGTATTGGTTTTGTAGCACGGTGACACAATATTCACCCCTGCTACCGTGGAAACGCTGGAAAAAAAACAACCAACCATTTCTTGCTCTCGCGGGTCAGCGTGAGGGTCGATAGAAGAGTGACTTTAATTACGCCGCGCGGGCTGTTATGGTTTTCGTCGGATGGTAATTGAGCATGTTTCCCACGTTATTCAACAATTCCACTGTATTACGCAGTCAACATCACTTTGAGCCCAGTAATTAATTATGCTTCATCGGCTTCTCCGTGAGCATACTTCTATGGTATGTCAATTATTATTATCCTTCCAGGTTTTATTTTCGTTTTCGGAGAAAAAATTGATCAAACCGAAAGATAAGCAATGCACCACGGTTATAATAAAATAATGTTCACTTTCAAGAAGAAAATGAGAAAACTTTCCGGCGTACAGGAATAGACCCAATGAGTATTGAATCGTTTAGATGCACCAGCATTCATTAATGAAATAATTCCATTCGTAAAAATGCCCACCGGGAACATTTTAGTGCTGTGAAACTTTTTCACTTTGGTGAAAAGTGAATCTTCTATACTCTTGTAAATGTTTCATTATATCCATATATCTTTATATATCCACATAATACCCTGCGAGCCACCGTCAGGGTGTGTAGCAGGTGGTGAGTTCACACCAATAATGCACTAAAAGAATAATGCACTAAAAGAATAATGCTACTCAAAGGTGGGCCATGCACCGCCTGCATACACAATGCCTTAAGCGTCATATGCAAGCATTATACAATTTAATTTTGTAACTTTATAGTACATTAGGTTTAGTTTCACGGTTAAGGACCGGAGAATCCTAGTTAAAAATCCCCAATACTATGGGATACTTCTTAGCCCCCAACCATATCCAAGCGAGTAATTTCCCGGGCACGAAAACCTGAGAAACCGCAGGAGGGACAGGGGAAGGATCTGGTCACCTTAACCCGAATGCGGGAAATTTACACATCTTGGGTATTAGTGCCAGATGAGCTCAACCGTCATCACCTATCAAAATCAACCTCCATCTTGAAGACGGCCTTTTCTCTATCTTAAGAGCGGTGGAAGTCTAAATAGAGTGATTCTCCCAAAAATATGATCATTCATTGGAACGGGTGTGTGTCAAGGATTAATCATCGTAGTCTCTTTTTCCCTGCACCTTTTCCGGCATAGGTCAGGGCGTTTGTCAACGCTCTTCACCTCATTTAATCCACCGACGCCTATCCATAACTGCCCGCTACTCTTCCACTCCCCTTTGCTACTTCCCGAGGCAACCTCGTGCTGGCACGTTGTCATCCTCCTCTGATTTATATTGTTACCCATGTAATGTGGTCCGTAGTCTTATTGTTAGAAGGAAAGTTTCGGGCAGGATTTAGTCCGTTCAGACGTAGAAATTAGAGGCGTTATATGGAGAACCACTAAGTGCAGTTTAGGCACGATTCTCGAGTGTTTTTTGTACTGAGAATTCCATTACAAAGTTTCAGAGCAACTGAAATTACACGCAACTTTCACATCCGCGGGAACTTTAATGCCACGCTGCCACAGGGCGTCCACCCTGCATATTAACGTAAAACTCCTTATCGCTAAAGTGGGGAAATGCAAAATTTTGCCTTTAACGATGATTTTGTCAGTGGACTCGCAAAATTTGATATTTTGCGCTTCGCTATTGCTGTACGTGAAAATTGACAGGTGTTTCCAAAATATATCACCCATTTTCTTTTACTCACAATATAAAGTGGAGTAAATCAGTAAAATAAAAAGATTTTAGAGCATCACCTACTTCCCTTCAAAAGGGTTACTTTGTAGTTAACGTCCTATTACTAAGGAGGTTTCTCGATAAGAAATCCACATTCCCCCTCAGTTGCAACCATAGACCTTGAATACCTATATTACTGATCTAGGGTTGCAACATGTTGGCTAGAATTTCCCGTACGCTCACGCTCCCGACGAATCTGCCTCGCTTCGAAGTTTCTAAGTGGAACGTCCTCAAATAATTTCTCAACAAACAAGTCATGCTCATCCAGCAGATTGCTTTGATGAAAAAATCTTATAAAATCCACACGGACTATCGAGCTTTAAACCCAATCATACATTTGAATGGAGTGTTCTCTCCTATTGGGTTGAAGAAATGCTTCTCCGATTGTACGATTTATCCAATTACTAGACATAAATACCGATTTTAAGCACATTTTAGGCACCTTCGAAGTTTTTTGCTTGTCATCATTAGTTCTTTGATGCTTTTGGATGCTTTTTTTTCCCTGTGATTTACAAAGGCCATTTTAATACTTTTTGTATTCGATAAAATGCGAAGTACACAGGTGTTAACAACCAAATTTTATTTTTCACATCGCCATAAAAACATTTCTTCCAATTTTATTTGTGTAGAGAATGAGGCAGTTGGACTTAAAGGTCTTTCTCATTAACTATTGCCCGCAGTCCAACTGCAAAAGCTTAGAGTGGTATATAATTCACAGAAACAGCTTTATCAACTTTCCTTTGTATTGTAGAATCCACCTTCCGAGCACATATCCATTGATTTTCAAATCTATCCTTTCTTTTTGTATTTCTCTTGCAAGTACTCTGACACGTAAACTCAAGGGCCTGAGCTTCTTTTGCTAAATGAATTAGAGTCCAAAATGAACTCTTGAATTAAACTGTCGTTCAATTCAAATAACGAGAACATACTCATCACTTAAAAATGAATTTAATAATTCATTTTATGCATGCTTATAATAACGCCCTATTTTCATATTATGGGTTTGGTGAAGAATCTTACGGGAGAATACAGACTTCATCTGATATTCCGTGAGATGCGTTGATACAGTGTTCGTGAAAGATTAAAGAGCTCCTGGACTCTAAATCCGCAATATTCAACAGGCGTGGAATACGGCAGAACTATTATCAAAGTTCATCACACACATTATATCATGATGTCCGAATGTACTAATATTTAATTGAGTAGTGTTGAGGTGATTTTTAAAGCGGCGAAGAAAATCATATTAAGTTTCGGTTTAAACTGCCATTTTGATAAGTCCATAGGACGAAGCTGATTGATTTGACGTTTCTTCTGATATATCCATCTCGCGGTTGACTACGTTAGTACTTCATGAATAAGAAATAAAATTGATTATTTTATCTTGTAATACGCAATTGCAAAAGTTACTTTAGCAAATCGATGGTGCCTATGATTTTCACACGCGCTTGCATGCATGCGCCAAAAGTATCCTCGACCCTAGGAGCACGTGTCTCGAGCGATGAAGCCTCTCTCGTGCCCGGACAAAATGCGCCTTAACCTTCTTTTGTATTAACTAGGGGGGAATAGTAGGTCAGTGACATTGTTTTGGTATTCACGAAATTAAATTTAATGAAAATGTATTGAACACATTTTGGTACAATTATCCAGTGTTGGACTATCAATGTGTTCGAAATTATGAGGTCAATGGACACTAACAACCTGTAGCATTACTGAAATCGATAATTGGTTTGAGTAAAGCACACAAAGAAAAAAATATTCAGTAGGTTTCCTCACTGAAAATTTAGAAGAAATAATGTACACTTCTAATTGCTTACAGCTACTGTCATATCAATATATATAACTTACGCTTAAGAAAGGGTATGGAAGAAACTTTTCCTCGACCCATTCCTCGATTATATCGACCTCGGGCTATTATTATGACACATTACAGAGAATTGTACGAAAGTAAGAAAACATTTTCGATAAAGTATTCGTTTTATACGTAATACATAATAGCATAAACATGCAGAAAAAAATTGCTCCAGGTAATCAGGGCAATGTAAAGGTTTTAAAATGGATATTGTTAAATAGGAAAATATAAAAAGAAGGAAATGTATTCAGATGTCAAAAATACTCAGTAATTTGAGTTCATCATTTTAATGGATGAATAATGAAATTAGTTTACTTATAACTTCCGCCCTACGGAGTGATAATAATAGTACAAAAATAAAGCAGAAATACATTTTCTACGACGTATTACAAATGAATCGGAATTTTAGGAGTACCAAAAATGCAGGTTCTTTCAGCCACCGAAGCAATTTCTATCTGAACGCTCCCACAAATAAAAATAAGTTCACTCTAAAATCCGTAATGTGTCCGCAACAGAAAAGCGCTAAGGTTTTCTTCAAAGTGTTGAAGCAACTTTGCTTCAACTTATTTAATCACGTATCGCCTTGATGCTTTCAAATTCTTTTTTATGTTTCTTTCTTATCAACCACTCTTCATTCGTTGAACCAATTACAGCCCAAAGTGAGGAATCCCTCAGATATAACGCAAGGTGGAAGACTTTCCTGTTCCTACTTTAATAACAAGTATAAAACGTATGAAAAAAAATAACTGCCGAAAGAGATCATTCTTTTACAAAGGATTTATAATTATTAAAAAGTTTGATAAAAAAATTGGTTTTCTGTTTGGGGAATATAAGTTAACTCGAATATTTTGTAGTTTCATTGGCGTCAATCTGCTTTTATATAAATGTGCGCTGCGGTACGCATTATAAAATGAGTAAATGTGATGAAATTAATTTTTAAATAATGACAAAGAAGTACAGTTATACCATTGGAAAAATAAAGTTTCATTGTTGCAAATTGTTAGATATCATGTTAGACTGATGGATGCCAAATGAATTCACCGTATATTATTTGAAGTAATTCTTTGAGCATGTAGACATTAAATTTATTTCTCTCCCTTCAGTGAATCTGTATATTTCCTTCTGACCCTAACGTTTTTTTCCCGCATTGAGACCATTCTTCGGAAGAGAGAGTTTTTGTAGCAGCGCTTATTTTTTGTTGGTGTCGACACTTGTATGTGCATATGATCTTAGTGTTTATCTAAATGTAAATTTGTAGTTTCGTAACTATTTTTGAATACCTTCTGCATTTATTATTAATCTGAGAAAAGTTAGTTTAAAGTTAACAATAAAGGACTCTGGCAGTTGGCACCTTTCAAAAGTACAGCCGGAGGAGTATACACGAAATGTTCCCGTCGTCTTCTCTATGACTTTATTTTTTATTTTGGAATTTAGCCGATGCTGTCATTCTTGACATGCAAATGATATTCACCCCTCAGGTGCCCTCTTGTCAATTCATCCCAGCAGCCGCTTCTCTCCATTCTTCTCTTCTTCCACATCGTAGAATATCTTTGAGGAAATTTCCATTTTTCATAATTCTTACGCTGAAATAAGGTTCAATAACTAGGTATCTTTACAGTTCCTTTACCTTTTTCATGAAAAATATTCAATAATGATTTACGAACATGAGTTTAAGTATATTTCCGCTAATTTTATCGTAGGAAAATATCATTAGTCGTAAAGATTCTTTCGTATCTATTGCATTCATCAATGTAATTTTTTTACTGAGGGAATCCGTATAAATGAAATAAAAATAGCATGTATTTTATTATTGTAATAGAATAGAAATAGAAAGAGGTAAAAGATTGTTTAGAGTGCCAAATAATCGGCCATGCCGCATTGATACCTATCTGAAATGTGTAAATTATTTGCCATTTGACTATTTATTTACAATTTATACGAAAATGCTATCGGTGAATAATAGGTTAAGTACTTTTAGGCACTCGAAACATATTTTAGCATAAATGTGAAAAAAATTAATTTCTCATCTGAAAATACCCAGGGTTTTCTCGTATGACATTATATGAAAAATTCTGGCAAGAGTTACTACTTCCCGAAGATAAAATATACGCACATTTAGATAATTTAACATGAGCATTATGCTAATATGATTTTTCCTTAATAATTAAGAAACGATATTATGTTGCATTAAGCATTAACAAAAATAAAAAGCACCCGTGATATGGCACTGGCATATCAAATAACGATGGAAATTCAAGTGAAGACGAAAAATTGTCGAATAACACAAAGCAGTAATATTGTTTATTATAGAATATGCTTATCACATAACTGGGAGTCGTAACTGAAAAGAACTATTTCTCTAACCTTATTACTATACCTATCTTTGTTATGAATCGGATTTCAAGTGAAAATACGAGAACTTGAACCGTTTCTCTTCCTTCTTCGCCTATCTCCCAACGTGGTGCCACTCTTGCCGAAAAAGGTCTGAAAAACAGAAAGAGCTCCCAAAAACAAGCTTTATATTTATGGACTAATTGCTGGGAATTATATAAGATATTTTCATTTTTTTGTGTACGCTTCACTCCCTCCTTATCATAAGAATTTTTTGTCACGGCATTTTCAAACGTGATGTAAAATTTTCCCAGGGGAATGCGTGTTGTGACTGTTTAAAAGAGGTAATGCACTGATAACAATTGTCTGACTGAATGGCAAAAACACTGAAGTGTCTTAGCGTAATGCAAGAAAAATGCAAATCATATCCTAAAACTAAAATAACAGTAATTGCGCAGGTAGGAAACATCAATTGAGATTATATTATAAATAGTTATTTATGATCAGTAATGACATACTAAAATTCCGACTTCAAATAATATATGCAAGTGAAGTTGTGAATATTAATTGTGTAATTAAATTTACATGAAGAGGAATTTATAGTCGAAACCTGGGTAGTGTTAAAATAAAATTGTGGTAAAACTATGCGTGTTTATATTTTACGTAATTAAATTTGCTACTCGAAATAGGTGACGAGACTTTATGTAATTTTATGACTAAAAATTCAAGAATTGATTCTAATTTTGTATCTACGTGTAATGAAGAGAAGCAAGAAGGAGTTGGTCATTATTTTTCTGGGAATTAAGACAGGGAAGTTACTTAACACATGCATATTGAACAACCGGGACCTATGGAGCAAGTAGCGCTTAAGAGCACCAAGTATTACTATTTAGTGCTATTTAAAAATTTTCACCTATATCTCTATTATTTTAAAGAACTGGGATATATCTCCACTGCCGTTCATAAATTAGGCCATTGCTTGAAAAAAATCCTGAAACGTCCTCTTTAATTTGAGTTTCTTCTTAAGTTTAGTCCCCTTACCTGCACAGTGAGTATTCATTAGAAAATAAAGCAGCTACTAATAATTTCATTATAGTACTTCGACGTTCATTTATGGTTGGGTAGTTGCAAGATTTCTAATAAATTAATTAAAATTTCTGATAGACAAGACGGTGCAGATTGCATTGAACTTAGGCACGACCTTTTTTAATGGTGGCTTTTAATTTCTAACAGTTATCAAAGAAATTTTTTAGTATCGTCGATTAAAAGAAAAGTTTTTACTTGACTAATTCCTACGGAAGTTGAAGTTTCATTCATGATACCACAGGTTTTTGCTGTATTTTGTATTCCTTACCATATTATTTATTATGTATTGAAAAATAAAGTACACGAGGAGATGCTAACGTAAAAGAAACTATTTATATCATTAAATTAAATAATGAACATATTATTTAGGCTTTGATGAAATAAATAAATTTTTTATCTATAAAACTATTGCAGCTTTTACAACAAAACAAACAAGAAAATTATAGTTCAAAGAAACATAATTGTTATGGTCCAAAGAACAAGAAAAATCTGGCGGTGGAACGACCTATTATAATTCAAATTTTAAAGTAACTTCATAAAAATAATAAAAATTACGCTTTACTGACTTTTTAACCTCTTACATGAAGCTTTTATGTGATCTATAACGCATGATTGGCACGCACAACTCTCGTTTTGGATTAAAGTAATCCAGAATATTATGTGGAATAATAGTCAATTCCTTGGTAGGGTCATTAGTAAGCCTTACTGGCCTTGCTGGTAGCCTTATTGTTTGGAGTTCATAGAGAAAGAAGCATTTGAGTGTTAATACCACACATCTGTGAAAGCAATTTTGAAAGGTCTACACAACTTCCCCCTAGACCGATCCTAAATTTTCATGGCAGATATGGTTCCTGCTTTAGGTATAGTAAGTGTTATTTTCTGTAAAATAAATCTCGAAATGTGTCTATGAAACCTATAGCTACTGTTTTAAATGAGCTATTTTAGATAACTCATTCTTTTTATGCGACTCTTTATTCCTTTAAGACATGTGTGCAAACACCTAGGCGTAGGGTTTTTATGTTTGCAAAGATACAATAGATTTTATAACTACTTGTGAATTATGAAGGTCACACTATCTCACAGTAAATACAACAGTTCCTCCAGTTGGTCTATTATATGCCAGGTATAACTTTTCGTGAGGTGCTAGGGTAAGGTATTTTCGGTTAAGCCAGGATAATTTAGACGGGGAAGGGGTGAGTTCATATAATGGGGCTATTTTGAAAGCTTGTTGCAGTAATTCCTTTCATAAAAATCCATATACTAAGAGTTTTAATATTATTGTTTCAAGCGCGTGGTTGAAATAAGTTATCTATTGGGATATAGTAGAGAATATTTATTTATGTGACAGTAAATATGAGTATACCATAGTTGTAATTAAACATTTTCTATAATTTACTTTTTATTGATGTTCTCATTCGCCAAATTTACTGATTATATTTCCAGTATTCACAAAGATGTGATTCACACCGGAGGAATACGCGCGATCAATATTGAGCTAGCTGGGTATTCCAAATTTCACGTTCAACTTACATTTATGAAAGGACTTTGAGCGTGAGATTTCCTCAGAGCTTCAGGGAGTTTGCTTCGAAAACATCTCAGATGTGAAGCCAGAACATATACCCAATCAAAACTATAATGCCTCCAATTGAAACTGTAGTTTCCTTTCGATGTATGAGAATGACGGCAATGAGCGACCTCTACGTTTGTTGTCTTCACATTTCCGCGTCGATCGGTGTGGAGGGAAATGTGATATAGCCGGGTGCACCAGTTGGAAAGGGTGAAGGGCAAAACTCAGGGAGTAAGGGAGGAAGAGTATTGGGGGAGAGGAGTGGATCAATGAATGTACTGGATTGTGTTGCTGGTGGGGACGGGATTTAAAGTCAGGGATCAAGAAAGGGCCTTGTGACGCAGGAGGTTTTAAGGGATTATTACCTCCTTTTCCCGGTAGGCGGGACCAGAGAGCAAAATGGACGTCATATTTACCTGGCATATATGAACCACTCCTTATATTCCGGATCAAAGCGGGATTGTTATTCTTGCCTTAAAAAATTACTTCAAGTCGGCTTTTTCCCATTTTTTCGTGTACTTGCAGTTGTAATTGTGGCTATTTTTCGCCTATAAACGTTTGCAAAAGAATGTATATGTCTATACTTTCATAGGGAGGGAGGGAGATTAATTCATTAAAATTATGATTTTTTATTTTTTAACTTTTATTCGCACTCTTTTTATGAGGCAATTAATAATTATTACATGTTACCCTCCAAGACGGTTATTCATTCATGAGTTTTCGGCGTTAAAATTATAGCAACTCTACTTCTTGAAAAGATTAGACAATTCTACAGTTTAAGTTTGATATTTAATCCACCAATTATAAACTAAAGGAGCCTTATCTTGGGTAAAAACCCGTTGCCTATAGATTTTTAATGCTTAATTTATTTTATAAATTTTACGACTAAACTAAATAGTTATTTAAAAATCAAATATCTCTGATGCTACAGAAGAAACTGCTTACGCAAATGTTAGAATTAGCTAATTTTCAGTTTTGGAAAGGTATTGAAACTTTCCTACATATAGACCTATACTGAATTGCTGAAACACTTGGTTATTCCATATTAATTTTATTATACACAGCACGGTTTTCAACCTAAAACGTCGTGTTTAACAACCCGGTTCGTGGTTGATTACAAACCAAGATTTTGAGCATCAATTTAGTAACATGAATAGGTTTCATACAGTTACGCCTGAAACAACATATTTTACATATGATATCAAAAAAAGATCTTCATCAATGATCTGTCATTGAATAACGTAGGATTATTAATATTTACCTATCAAATGGTTTCCAATCCTTGATAATGTGGTCGTCCATTGGATTATCAATCGATACATTACGCATTTATGTAATCATTATTAGTTATTATACCTTGTTCGTGCATTAAGTAGAATACTATTAAATACGTCTTTTCAGTAATTTCTGATATTTCAGACGGTTTGATCGCAAATTGTAGTGGAGAAAAGATTCCTTGTATCAGTTGGTTTGTCTTTTTTCCATGAGTTTTTCCTTTGGTCTTGGGTATTCATTCATTTGATGTGAGAATACAATTTTTCTCTCTGTTAATTTCATACGAACGGTATATTTGCTTCTATCAAGAAATTTATTTCCATATCCAAGACCTAGACTTCTAATAATTTTGTCATTATTAGGAAACCCCCTTCCCGCTCTTTCTCTTTTCAAGTAGTAAACGTGCAAAAATGTATCATGCCACTGATGAAAATTTTCATGGATTTAAAAATAAATTTCTATGTGGAAATTTCTTTGTATTACCTTCGGCATGGAGAATTTTCACAAAGTCCATCCTGAAAATATGATTCGTTAATTTAATTTAAGATCTCGAGTTTTCCTCCATCCAGGTAATTTTGACATAAACTTTAAAATTAGCGTGCCAGTAACAATTTTCGAATCGTTTAATTCAGAAGCACTTCACGAGAGATAAAAGGGAAAATTATTCCTTTAGAAATAATGAGTATGCCAAAAAGCCCTTTCATGTCATGCCTGTTTTTTAGGGCATTAAACTTCTAGCAGAATGATTTCACGAATGAAATTGAAACTTTGTGGATTTCACGAATATTTTATTTCGGT
>LYUA01003843.1:27117-37702 GCA_002093875.1 Calopteryx splendens
GCACTTGAGAGGGAGAGGCTATTTGAGACGCATCACTTCCCCTTACACCCCATACTTCTATGAGAGTGGAATATTCCTTGGATAAATTAATGCAACTACATCACAGTTTTTAGCCCTAGCGATGTAAATACAAGGTTCATTTCTGAAAACATAGCTATTTTTACTTACCACAAGCTAGCTGCTACAAAATTATTTGTATTAACTTCTAAATTTATTATGGAAAATATGAATGAAACAAGTAATTTTCAATTATATTATTGGTACCCATGAATTACCTTTCTCTCTGATTGAAGCCTTGACCCACCCCCTGGTTCGTTGAATCTTTGCGATTGATTCTACTTAATTCACAGACTTAAGTATGATGCCTTTGCCTTAGTGAGTTAAAGAACTTTCTCAGAATATATTAGCAAGAATTTAAGTTTCAAGTGACCACAAGAGCTAAGGCCCGATCGCCGTTTGAGTTTTGTTTACGTTTTTTCATATGACTAAAATATAGGTATTTGAGAGTTCGAATTGTGCCACAAGGATATCATCATTATATTTTAGAAATAAATTCGGTATTACTCTGTAATACAAATCAGTGACGATGCTTAACGAACAAAGTAAGCAAATTGCAGCTTGCAAATTTCTCAACCTAATTAGGAGTGTAGTTGAGTTGAAGTCATCCGTGACTTTTAAACACAAACCACTGAAGAGAGAAAAAGTTTTCGTTTAAAAAATGTATAATAAGCTTTGATTACTCAGCTGACCCCATACCTCCACTCTTATAACTGCATCAATTCCCCAATGCACTCACCCATATGTGGTTATAATGTTACTGTCACGTTCTATAGGTGCGCGTCTGAATTGCTCATATGCTCATGTTTTCATTTATTCAGAATTAAAATTGGATCACTCACATCTTAGGAGCTCAAGGAGGGATTTCAAATTTAATGCGCACGGATAAATCAGCATGGGGTTCTTTTAAAAAAATATTTGGGTGTCCTTCAATCCTATCATGGGTAATTTTGACTCTATGGTAATTGGACTGAAGCATGAGTGTATGTTGCTTCATGGCAGGGTAAAATATTTGGTTTCCCGCACCACTGGGCACCCACCCTCAAATACTCTAATATTGAAAATCGTTTTTTGTCAGTCCAATATATACTGCCTATTGCTCTTTTTACTGGGGTATGAAATTACTATTAGTGGACACGATACAAAAAAAACTTATACAATTTCATATTAAGTGGATTAAGTGATTGCTTAACTTTTCCATAATTGGAATGAAAGAAGTTTTTAATTTTCCAATATCTATTACGCATTTTGACTCAGTACACTTTCAGTTAGAAAATTTGTCAATGGATTTACTGATTATCGCATTTTTGCATGGACCGCTGCGTATGAAGACGAAATTAAGCTTTCACCATGGGAGGGCAATCTTAAGGTGAATCTATAGAGCATAAAGATCAACTTCCGTTCAGTTAAACGCAAAACAGACCACAGATATGCATCGCGAAATGAAATTTCTTCGCGTATCATCACAGAAGCCAGCTTAGCACAGCTTCTCATTTGTGAAGTGACATGCACAAGGAGTTACTCTTAAGATTTTGCTCAAAAAATTGATAACGTGAGATATAAACATCGCACTACCCAACTGTTTTTCGTACCGTTTCCAATCTCCAGAAATTCCCATCCTGTCGACTGTGTCTCTAGAGATATCTTTTGGAACACACGGTCGTTCGAACACATTTGAGTGTCGCGCCCTCTCACGGGGACGCCCGATCAAATTTCCAGGAAGCAGACCTAACCCCCATGCACCCGGTGGTTCTTCCCGTTCGTCCCGGCCAAGCGGTGGTTGTGGTTTAACGGGAAGAATTCAAAGCGTTGACTGAATGGGAGTGGCGGTAGTAGGAAGAGCTTATGGGAGCAAGTGTCATTCGGAGAGCTGGGAGAGACGTGGGAGTTGGAACTCCACCATGTTCAAGCTCCATTTTCCGCTGAAAACCTTTCACCTCATGCTCGCCGGAGCAGTTTTACTCCTCCGCGAAGGGCTCCGTTGGGAATCTTCTTGTGATGTGTCGGTGATGTATCACGATGAATGGCAGCAGTGTTGGATGCCATTTACAAAATCAAGTTATAAAAATCATCGGTAGTTTAATTTGAAACAACCTCATAAGGTCATCGGCTATAAAGTTTTATCCAATTATATAAGAAAAACTATCGAGTTCGGTATCGAGAATTATACTCATCCCTTAAAGCTTTTGAATGATTATATGATTCTTCCACTGTATGATCAAATAACATCAGCCTTTAGAGGACCTCCGTATATAAATATATTTAATCGTTGTGCTGATTAACAAATTTCAGTTGAATAACCTCAGCATATAAATATAATTATTAAAAACATTGGAGGGAGAGTTGTAAATTTTTTATCCATATCCTTTCTGTATCTGGTACCTCTCATCATACCTTTCGCATTACATACATTAAAATTTGATTGGCATGTACGTAAAATGTTTATTGCTTGTAATCGCACAACTTACACTAATAGTTTCGTCTGAAATGTAATTATAGACTTTAGTGTGTCATAAAAAAGTTATTCACCATTTTTACTATATCACTTTGACTGATGCAGATAATATACGCAATTTATATGTGTTGAAAAAGTAGATCGAATAAGTTTTACGTAGAAATTGTTAGACATAGGTTAGGTGTCACCATATTTTCATGCTTCAATTCATCAATAAAATCTTTAATAATTATTTGGTTACTCTTTAAGAGATTTGCAAGGTTAACGGTGTTAATAATGATTTGAATAGCTGTTAAGGAAGAAAGTTATGCGACTCATTTCATAAGCTGTTCAGGAAACTACGATGCCTAGCACATACTTGTACGGTGTTAAACAAATAAAAAACCTGCATAAAAAGAAATATGCTTGAGTTTATGTTCATTGGTTAGATATTTTCATTCACGTCTGATTTTTTATACTAGACGTTCTCATACCTACATTTATGCGTAAGTCAAACCTATAATTTAGGGAAGACACAAATAATCCATAACGTCTTGGAGTTTAATGTTCGTTAAAAAGTTAGCAGTTTCGGTAGTTTTCGGTATATAATATATATAACGTGTGTTTTAGAAAATATAAAATTTATATAGAGAGAGCAATCATTTTTGATATTTGCATCTACTTTTATCAATATTTTTATCGGAAATAAATATGTCGTGCATCGGTTTTCAATAGGTTGGTTCAGAACGATAAATAATTTGCGTCACTACAGTTGCATTTACGAATGCTGAGTTCACGAAAAATCGCCTTATTGGAAGTCATCACTTCGTTGCTGCATATTTGTGGTTGGAGAACAAACTAGGGTTACTCGGATACAGTTTTTGGACACAATATTGAATAATATATTTTAAATGTGGCGTTTCATACTTTATTACGGGAGAGGGACAGATTTATTGAAGAAAAAAATGGCGAAAAAGGGTACGAAGGTCGTTTTCGTTGGGCCCAGATGGTTTCCGGTGAAATGAAAATCGTGAAAACCTTTTATCTTCCTACAGAAAAAAACTTATAATCTTCTTGTACGTCTTTTGGTTGTTTCCTCGACATTAAAACGCACCCTGCCAATTTTATTTCCTCGAGATTTACGAGAATGGGGAAATATAATTATTTGACTGAAACTGAGTTACAAATAAGAAATAAAGAAAAGTTAAAGTATTCTATAAAAATTAATAAAAATAATTTTAGTCATTGCAGGGATGATACATTTATTTTCTTCGGAAGCGTTTTTTCCAGTTTTTAGTTTTCATTCATCATTAACTCATACAGGTTTAAGGGTACTTATGTAAGGTTAAGGGAACTTTGCATCTAGAAAAAATATAAAAAATAGGGTAAATTATTACAGAGCAATCTTCAACAGTATAATATAATAAAAATGAAATACTTTGAAACTTGCTTATAAAACTTGGCAATTATAGATTGTGATAGTGCCAGAAATTATATTCTGAGAAATAATTCCTTTTTAGAATTTAGCGATTTAAGGAGTTCTAACCACTGACTATATTGTAGAGTCATTAAGATGTTTATTCTTATTTGATGATGAAAATGATTGTAACTTAAAAGCAGACCTGAAATGATTGCTTAGGTTCCTAATTATTGATTTCGACCGCTTTACTGTGATGCTATAGACACGTCTAATGCAAGACGATAATATCCACTTCATTACTTTATGAGAAAGATGATTTTAGTGGTTACTTTTACTTTTGTAACACATTTTTTCTTCAATAAATTTCGATGATAAGATATAAGAAATATCATGAAAATATTTTCTGGACTTGAAATAGCTCTGGTGGGTCCACATTATGGAAAAATTTACTCTTATATCTCGCCGCAATCTTGCAAAGCTACATGGGACAGACAAAAAGTTTTGTTATACATTTGTATCCATTTTTCACATTCTTTTCCGTTCTTTTACTGATTTATGGTTGCCATAGGTTCGCTTATATTTTTTCTTAACGTTTAGAGAGATTTAATATGCTCTTAGATGAGAAAGTAGTATTCACGATGTGAATATTTGGTGGTTTCTGTATGTGCACTTCACATTATCTTTAGTCTCTATAATCATGTAAATAGTCATATTTTACTTCCTCCTTCCTGCAGGAAATATTAACTTCATCGAATTTAAATAAAATAGTCTTATAATTGGAAAAATAAAAAAAATGGTCTTCCTTTTGATATATTTTTCGGAATATTTAATGCCTAATTTAAAAAAATGATGGTACGAGCCTAAACATTTAATTAGAGTTCCAAAAAGGTTGTTGGTGGAGGCTTAAGGATATTAGGGTACAGGGAATGCGGAAGTGAAAAATATGTATTAATTATGCTGTGAGGTGAATATAATTTTCAACAATTTTTGACTTATTGTAATCCACACCTGAATGTACCCACCATATTTGCTGTGAAGTTGTGTCAGCAATTGTGTATTCAAAAGTAGCACGTGAATGATATGTACTTATGCTTTCGAGTACTTTAGCTGAATTGGATACTTTGCTGCTGCACTTTTCTTTAGGTGTCACGGTGGAATTTCTCACTTGCTATCGATCTTCCACGTCCTCGACGATTTTGTAAGAGCAAATTTATACACTCGGTGTGACCGAAAAAATATCTATCGCATGCATTTCCGCAATGGATGCGAGATGGCGTGGTTAGAGGCTGGAGAGGGTGGGGTGGGAGATAGAGAGGGAGGCATTCTATATCTTGCGTTTTGATGGCTCTGAAGGAGTGTGAAAATGGAAATAAAATCACTCAGAGAAAAAGTGAGTGGTAAGTGTGTTGGTGAAGTAAAGAGTAAGGGAGGAAGAGAACTGGAAGAGGGCCGACACCTATAGAGTGAGGGGAGAGAGCGAAAGAGATGGTGTGGCGTGAGGGGCATTAGTAGCGAGGGGGGAGAGTGAGGCAGTGAAATGGTATTGATCGGAGAGGACATTAACATGGGAATGGATGAAGAGAAGGAGTGGGTGAATGTATGCGGAGGAGGAGAATGGGATATTAAGGACAGATAAGAAATGATGGAACAAGGAGTGGGAGAGGAGGGAATGGGATATGTTTAGTTCAATGAGTAAGAAAATATTGTCTGAGAAATTGAGGAAGTATTCGGCGTACTTCATGGGAAAAGGGCGACCATTGTTTGAGCCTTTTTCCCCCTCTGAAATAGTTTTCTCTCTTGACGATAAACGGGGGAGAGGAAGCCCAACCGATGAAAAAACAATTACATGACGTGACGTATTGATGGACGAAAAAACAAGCCGATGTCAGTAGTTTCATACGAACAACCCTCGTCCTTCGTTCCACAGAAAACGCGTTGGGGTAGAAAACATAGAGAAACTATCGCGACTGCAGCGGAGGTAGTCCTCCCTTAGGTGACACAGGTTAATCACATATTTACGCACTTGAATGTGTCAAGATAGTGGCGCTTTTTGAAGTGTGGTGATATTTTTCCTACCTGCAGACTCTGATAGCGAAATATTGAACTCAAATTGGTTTAAATAATCAATAGTCCCTTTGGAGGAGGATGGAACAAACACAATTTGGGAATATGCATTCAAATATAGGTCAGATGCCAAGAATAGGGGTTTTTCGATGCGATTCTGTTTCCTAAGGAATATTTTGAAAATATAGTCATGTTGCAAAACAAAGAAACGGGGAAATTTTTGATTCGTTTTAGTGCAAATTGGTGAAATTAATCCATTGAAAAATATGTAATTAAAATATTGTAAAGTTGATGTAAAAAACACTTTTTCAAAGGGTCAGTGATAAAAAATGAATCACTTTAACCTTTTTTAATGCGACCAGCAGTAGTGCAAAGATATGGACATTGAGATTTAATTTTATCCTTGGTATTAACTCGTAAACTCGCTTTCAAGCTTTGAATTAATGTAAATATTTTATGGTTAATGTGGGGATAACGAGCTGTTTGTGTGGATGCAGAATCAGATTGCATTATAAGTCCTTGTTAATAATATGAATGTTAGCATTTAATTGCTTGAGATATTTTTTTGACTGCAGTCAGTAAACATAGATGGCGTATTTTTCCAAAAATTGAGAGACACCACGGAGAAGTGTGTTTTTATTTCCATTTGATTATTACAATAATGTTCACCACATAAAAGTACTGAAAGGCGACCTTTTATCGATTGCAAAGACCATCTCAGGGAGCAACTATGAGATCCTATTTATAATAATGCATAAAGCAACTTCAAAGAATTTTCATTTGAAAAAATATTCGTTCTATCCTATTAACAGCTTCACTTACTAATCTAGTTTAGGTTTCATGGCATAAGAATAATCGACAGTTTTTTTTAGAATGTAAGATCTTGCAAACCATATCTCGTATTTTAAAGTTCTCATTTTGTTTTCTTCTGGGAGGTTTTTTTAACATAAAGAATTGTTTTTTGTATGTTGTCTAAATCTTCAGAATAGGAATTAAACTTTCACATTTGATATCAGGGTATATGGAAACTGTATTTCAACTGTTTCTTTCAAGTTCGCATACGTACTTTAAGAAAATCGGGATTGGATTTTTTCCGTGTAGAAAACAAAAGTCTATTAAAAACAAACACCTCTTGTATTCCTTCAAAAGTTCTGTATTTAAAATAATAATTCTGCCTATTGAGAAGCCTATTTACAAATATATACACTGATTATTGAGTGTAAGACGAAAGGGAGAATATAAAGCGAGCATAATGTATGAATGGCAGCGGTTGACAATGTTTTGTAGGAAATCATTATAAACAGTTTATATTTACCATAAGATATCCAAAATCAATACAGGTTGAATCTAATAGATTATTTGATAGGCAATACTTAATCTTCGTGTCGTGCTGTCACTGTGAATGAAAGGAAAATTTAATCTAAAACGAATTAGAAATTATAAAAAAATCCTTAAAAAAGGACGGTATTAAATAATTAATGTACTTGATAACTGTTTCAAACCTATTACATCGTAAAAAATTAGAGGTTTATACGAGAACTGTTCAATAAAGAGTGGTATTTTTTTCTTGTTACACAATTAGCTTAATTTTCGATGTTTATGACATACAGGTTTCCTTAATTTTTTCATAGTTGCGTCAGCGGTAACTGTTGCAAGTTGAAAGTTCAGTTCACCAACTGCAACGAACTATAGGAAGGATGAGGAATACATTCGACATTGATTTTTGCCAAATATTCATCCTGCAAGCGAACTTCCTGTTGTTCGGGTATGAGCGTCCTCGGGGCCCACCGCGCACTAACACGTCTCATGTGAAATTTTTCTATTACCAACGTGTAAATGTCACCCATTGACATATACTATATTGATGATAGTGGTCTTCGACGATCATCCTTTACAATGGCAGCGGTGGTGTTATTGCTTACCTCCGGAAGGGTATTGACTGGAGCTCCAAGACCTCCTTCCTTTGATTTAGGTTGACTCCCCTATTTAAACATTTTAAGCCATCTTCTAGCTTTTCTACAGGAAGAATAGACTCTACATGAGCCTCCTGCAGCATTTGACAGGTCTCGGTTGACGATTTGTTCGGGAAAATTCAAAATTTTAATGCTGTTATTCGCGTGTTTCCTCCATCGTTGCCGTAGGCGATCTGAACATGTTTAAAGTTGCAATGGCTACTGCTGAAGCAATATTGAAGTTAAATTGATGAAATTTGCAAAAAACATGCATAAAAAATAAAAATATAAAATTAAATTAAACTTGTGCACAGCAAATTATGCTAGTAAAAAATGCTGCTCCTAATTGTAAAAATTGACGAAGCGAGCATACGCTGGGGTAAATTTGGATACTGAGGTACTTATGTAAATAAAATGTCGGAAGAAGTAATAAAAAAGGGAACCTAATCATAAGGGGTTACTAAAATGGGCTGTTTGAGTGGGAAAGAAAGAAAGACGAGGGGTAAATAGGGAAGTACCTTAGGCAAATTTGGCTGGGTAAACGAAACGCCATAGAAGAAAGGATAGTGCAATTCTGCATTGAAAAAAATGTTATAGTATCGGAATAAATATATGAACAACATCAACGAAGTTTTACTCATAGAAAATTCCTTCAGACTGAGTCAGATGCCCATTCCATTAAATCCTTGTGAAACATAGGTACACGAATCAAGTTAAGCAGTATAAGAATTATCGCGGTGCAAATTAAATTGCACCCATTACCTATTAACCATAAATGGGCAAACTCTGAAGCAGAAAAAAGTGGGAAAAATACGGACATGAAATACGAAACCTCTGGAGGAAAAACACATATGAGAAAAATTTACCGATGTGTGTGGGATAAATTTTCAATATTGTCCCGATTCCTACTTGGGTGCTGTGTGGAAAGCACTTCTATTACTCCATCCGTCCGGTAATATTTGGATCCATTGGTGGCTTTCTTTAAGAGTGAGCTGATGTCCACTCCGGATTTATCTCCACATTTCCTCCATTCCCTCAAAATCCTTCCTCTATCAAAGTACCCAGCCATCTCTAATGGCGGAAATGACCTCAATTTTCAGCCACCTAATGATAGGAGGAACACCAAACTATAAGTATAGCGTCACATGCGTGCAACATACAAATAAAAATTATCAGCCAAAATATAAAGAAAAGCACCGAAAAAAATATTGTGAAAGAGCAATTTTGAATCTGAAAGAACAGAGGAAAAGATAGAGACCACATTGTATAGGGATTCTGGATAAAAAAATAGTGCACGTTAAGAATATACATGAGGAATTAATGGACTTGAAGAAGACCCTTGTTAGTGTCAAGCGATACAAATTGTCATATTGCAGGAAAAATTTGGTTCGGATTACAACGTTAGAAATATAATCTACTAAATATACAAGAATCAAGCTAACACAATGATAATAAGGAATGGAAGAAATATTTATGCAAAAAAATACAGGAGTTAAACAAGAATGCAATCTCTCACTAGCACAATTTAAATTGATCCTCTAAGGAATTTAGGTAAACATTCCCAGTTTTGCAGATGACATTAAAATGATAGCAGAACATCCAGAAGATATGAAGGTATCATTTAAGAAATTGACTAAGTACTTCAGGCATTTAACATAGAGAAAACTAAATACTAGTATGCAGAAGAGAAAGATGGAGATACTACGTTAGGAGAAAGTTTAAGCAAGTGGAAGCTTGCATTTATCTCGGAAGTAGCATGCAAAGGGAAGGAGCTGGACGTATATCAAGCGGAGACTAGCTCAGTCAGTTTATCACGAAGGGGCAACTACTATGCCCAAGGAGCATGCCAACTTGCAAACAAAAGAGCTTTTAGTAAAAGGAATCTATGTGGAATATGACACCTTAAGTATCAGAGACATAAAATTATGAAAGAGTAGACTAGAGATGAATGGGAAATACCGAAACCTGATGCTGGAGGCGGATACTGAAGATGAAATGGATGGATAAAGTGAGAAACTAGGAATTATAAGAATAGTAGAGTCGAATATAGATTACCATAAGAAAAAGAAGAACAAAATGGATTCGGTACAGCTTGACATGCAATTGTGTGTTTGTCACAACCATAAGGGAATTGAATGCTCCATTAGGAAGGCCGGGTTTCAAATAAATAGAGCAAGTAAAGAGGGATGTTGTAAGGAAACTATCTGGGCGTGTGAGAGTTAGCATTTGAAAGGCAAAAAGGTCTTCAGTAAAGAAATAATGATANNAGAGTTAGCATTTGAAAGGCAAAAAGGTCTTCAGTAAAGAAATAATGATAATGTATTTTGGAGAGAATTTAGGTCGCATCGCATAAGTATTTAATCATTTGCTCACACTACAAGCTCAAATGATAGCAGACGACTTAAACATTAGTTTGTGATTTTTCTTTCCAGTCTTTAAAAATTATTACCGGTGCTTATCAACTAATAATAAAAAAAACAAAGGGAAAGCGAATTATTACATTTACGTAGTTGAAAATGCAGTGTGTAATGTATTTTGTTAAACACTGATTGAAAAATACAAACGACCCGTGTTATATACTTGCAGGGTGTCATATAAGTCGTCGGGCATGTTTTCTTTCGCTCAGGGGAATCGAAGCAATGGAAACCATGAGATGTC
>LYUA01003843.1:41386-52887 GCA_002093875.1 Calopteryx splendens
TAATGAGAAGAAAACCATGGGTGGACTACATCATTTCTTGATCAGCCAATTCCGAATACTTTTGAGAGCCCAAACTTGGTACAGCCATAGAGTTCCATGATGTTTCATCTACGTAAATATATGTAAGTACAAATCAATACAATATAGCACTACTTCGTAATTTTTCAGTAACTGAAATAATATACTTCGAAGTTAAGCACATAGATAGAGAGAAATCTTATGAATTAATATGATGGGATACTAATTAATGTGCGAAAATTTATAAATGAGTACAAATTAATGTAATATAATTATCACGTATTCCACTCTATTAAGTAATCGAAATAAAATATTTCGAGGATAAATACCAGAATAGGAAGAAATGCTATCAGGATGATTTTATAAATTTAATCATTCGCTTCACAGCGCAGAAAAAAGGAAATATTCCTTTTTGCCATTTTGGTCATGGAGGTGTGAAAATGTTTTTTATTTCAATCACCACCTCCCTATTGTATTGGAACATCAACGTTTGCAGACGAGGTTTCATGGCAGTTCAGAGCTGTATGTTTTAAACTCTTATGGTTCAAATAGAGGGGGGGTATGGGGGATAGGGTGTGACGATGTGAAATAGAGAGAGGGGATGGGAGGCAAAGACATGTGGAGGGAGGAGGCCCTTTCGTTTGCAAGGTACCCGCAGAAAAATGCGCACCCCCCTCTGCGTTCCCCTCCTCTCTAATTCGTGCCAACCGAATTCTCCCGCACATTTCTCCCCAAACCCCTCTTTCAACCCTGGACGGTGATCTCGTGTAGATGCTTGAGAAAGGAATCGACGACGACTGCGTGTGCCGCGCAGTGGAGGAAGGAAAAACGCCCTCGCGTGTGCAAGCGTAACCCTTTCCCTTTTCTTTGAGTTTTGACTCCTCCCTTCCTTCCCTCCCATTTTCCTCTCTTCAATTCCTCGCACCCCATCCTTCCTCCTTCAGTTCCCCTTGTTTCCCCGTCTATCACGCGTTCGTTACCGTCCTTATCTCTCTTCAACCCCTCCTCTTTCCAGTTAAGAGCCTCGCCTGAGTGCGCCGATGCGCCTTCCGTTTGACATGCCGTGTCCTTGATCCTTTTGAGATTGCCTCCCTCTAGAGAGACTCGAGGGAGAACTCTTGCTTCTTCGACGTTTACGGTAAACATTCCGAAATTCTATTATCGCGCATCAACGAGTTAAGTATTTAGACTCGAGTCTCAAAAGAATTTAGGTGATACCTAATTATCGTACGCTGTGAGAAAGCGTTCATATTTCCCTTCTTTGGTTTAGCCCTTCGACTCCATAAAGTATTAACCATTTTGCTATAATTGTAAATCCAAAGAGACTCTCTTAAGGAGAGCATGATAATTGCAGGTTTATAAATTATTTAATTATTGCTGTTAGTTTAATAAATGAAAAACCTGAAATGGTACCATGTTAAACATTAACCTATCTCATTTTATCCTTTCACATATCTGTTAAATGAAATTCAAAAATTTGATGCACGACAATTGACGATTGGCTTATAATTAATATTTTCCATGGAAATCAACAATTCAAGTTTGGTATCCCGTTCATTGCAACACGTTTCCAGTAATAACAGTATACCTATTTTTATGGATTTACTTTGCATAGACATCTGACAACCCCTCATAATTTAATTGCGCTAAATGGACATTCAATAAATAGAAGCGGATATACCCTTTGCCATGATAGCTTGGATGCTGTATTAATATTTGACTATTGAATTAGTCTCTTGATATTTTCCTCATGGGCAGTTACTTTCTTTTAGGAAGTAAAATTTTAGGCAAAAATAAACTTCTTGGAATATCTTGCATGATTGAACTTTTAATATTATTTAGCGTTTTCAAAATTTTACATCTACGCGCATATTTAAAGAATGAAAAATTATAGTTGTTGTAGAAACTGAGACAATGTAATTGCACTAAAAGTTATCTTTTTTATTTAATGAATGATATTGTTACGAAAAAGTTATTTTTATTAAACTTTGAAACGAGTGAGTTCATCAATTCACGCACTCAATTCACTACCTAGAACCTACTAGATGAACAAAGCGACGATTCAAAATTGAATTCCAAATCGATTCGAAATTAAATCACCCCGATAAATCTCTGAAAATGATGTACAGAAAACTGGACGAATGATTTCATCTATTTCCATGTCTAAGATATGATTTTTGTAACTGCGCATTAAATTTGAATGCGAAATAAAAGAGGGGTGTATTAAATCGGCCCACCCGGATCTTATTGTGGATTAGTTTAATTACGATTTTCATTAGTATTGTCCCCACGTGTTAATTTAAAAAAAAATTTCATGCATTTCTTATTGGCGTAGTGTTTTTTTCACACGAAACAGAAATCCTTCTCTGCTAAAGAGCGATCAATATTCTTAGTATCAAATTTAATTTTGGATAAAAGTGATTGTTATGCAATTCACAATTAATGCGTTCACTCAATATTGACGATAGACCTTTTCCACCAGACAGTTATTATTTGAAATGAGAGATATCTGCCATTTGACTGATCAACAAAATACCGAAAAGAGCATCATCACCTCTCGGCATGATTTACTTAAGAGTTACCTATCGCTACAAGTAGTTTCTTCTCTATGGATTGCATTACAGGGATACCAGAGTTTCTCTCGAAAATGACCAGCTTCGAAATACAAACATTTAGGAAACTGAAGTGCTCCAGGTTTAGAATCGTGATATTTCAAAGTGCTCATAGTTTATTTTGACGAAATTCCCTCAAAATTGTAATAATCAATGAATAGCGGAGAAAATAGACTATTTTGGCAAGTAATTTCACAGAAACAGTTTGAGTGAGATGGTTGCTACAATGGGAGGCGCTGCCAGAAATTTTATATTATTATAGAATGGAAATAGAATTTTCGTTGTACGTATGAAGTAAATAAGAAATGGTGGCGAGACGAATGAACAGGAGAACTTGAGTCATAATTCCTTTATTCCCTCACCCGTACGCAACTACTCTTAACCGCGAGGGGGACCACGACTTGAACATTCCAACGCTAGGTACACTCTTCTTAAAATTTTCTTAAAATAGACCTTAAAGTTGTATCAAAGTTTACTTAAAGTAGAGACCAAAGGAACTAAAATGTCTCAACCTAGGGTCTTCGAATGAGAAGCAGGTGCGCTAGAGACTGCATCATTCTGGATGTCAAAAATGAGACTTGACAGGTAATTAATGGAAATTTAGACTGGGAATTTAAATAACCCAGAATGTAGGTTAAACATGGATTATGAAATGTTTGTGCGGTTTAATTGTACAATATTTTTTACTTCACTTTTCTATTAGATGATTTAACCTAAATGGTTAATGGAATACATTTCCCACTATTGTGATTCATTTATAAAAATAGGTTTCGAAAATTTAGGATAGGGCTAGAAATTAACACCGCATTAACATATTTAAGCCTGATATCTTATTCGTCATTAGAGCAACTGATTGCAAGTTTTCTATAGCCATTGTTAAAAAATGTTTAGTTACTCTAAAAAGAGCAATCACTCACCGGATTGGAAAGGCTATCCTAGATCAATACTGGCAGTCCGAGAGTTGGTTGGGAAGTGCCTAACCTATCAGATGCTGGTCATATACGCCAACACAGGGTGGGGGTAGTGGGTGGAGACTCCATTTAATATGCACCTTAATATGACCACCTTCTGGTCATACTTTTTTATCCGTGTTTTGAGTGCTATGAGAAAGAAGGGGTTACGAGAGAGAGATCTTCTCTTCTACTGACGAAGGCCACTTGACCACCTTGAAATAAGCTAACATTTATGTCTATCCTTTTCTATGCTCTCAATGTTTAAAGAAAACAAACCGTTCTTAATTTTTTCCCCGGTAAATGTCGCAACATTTGGTTTATGTAATTTTTATCTGGTGATTAAGTCATGATCATCTCTGGTTGAGGGCAAAAACAAAATTCATGACATTTTCATGAAAATCATAAGCTTAGTGAAGTTAGGTTGGAAATAAATGTAAACAACGCTTGTTAGTTAGATATAGTCAGAAAACTGATTTTTTTAAAGCAATATGAAAACATTATTTACAATGATTTTAAAATTAGATATTGGCACCTAAATTGGTTCATAGATACACCTTCTAAATACACAGATTATAAAATTAGATATTGGCACCTAAATTGGTTTGTAGATGTACCTTATAAATACACAGATATTAAATCATAAATAAACATTATTTGAATGATTTTGGAGATAATATTTCTGGAATGCAGTTGAAAGGTTATTTCAGAATAAATTATTTAGTTAAAATGTTTCATAAATTATATTTGGAAATAGAAAATACTCTCGAAATTTTGCTGAGTTTATTATTGTTGTCTTGGTATACTTTTGTAAGTTCTGTCCCAACCAGGGCTGGTTTCGGGAAGCCATTAACATTTGATCATCTTCGGTAGCGAAAAGCGAAAGGGCCTAGGAGGTTTAGCGAGTGACATTTTTAATTTGGTACATTGTGCCACCAGCTAGTTTGTCTAATAATTGATGCCACCCTCCCTTCAGTAGCTGTATATCTCTTATAATACCACCCGGCTTAAGTTTAGCCATTTATCGTCGAAGAAGGAAGAAAGTTTTGCGCTTTTTACACCAGTAAATATAAGACCACGTTCCAGTTTTCTTGAAGCGAGGGTCTAGTAGATGTCGAATTCCGCTAAAAATCCTGCTTTCTCTGAAAACGGATTCTTGGAGTGAAAATTTAGCACACTGGTCACGGAGGTAGACCAATCAGGTTAAGGAAACTTATATCGTAGATTAATAAATGAAAATATTTTTGACTTAAAAGCCATAGAGAAAATAAAAACAGCATTAGAAAGAGTAATGGTTTGATGAAAATTCTAGGTATACCCTTTTCTTTAAAGCTAGAAAAAATTGAAAGATGAATTTAGCGCATCATGTTTGAATTTGTAGATTAAAGTGAATAATAAATAGAATGAACTATATGCGTAATTAGAAAGCCTTAATAGATAAAGGTGTACTTTATAAGTTACCTTAGGAAAGCCATTCATGTTGTTATACTTACTATTTGCTGAAAAACTGAATATATAAGGGAGGTAAAATTGGGGAAGGGAGATTGACAGGAAAGAGAAAGGTAAAAGAGCGGAGGAAGTGTTTGGGGAGATAGGCCATTTTATCAGCACTCGAAGAAGAAAGCTTGCAGGGCCGCGCCACCTGGGGCAGGCCGGAGCGGTAAGTGGAGCAAAGGGCGCCAACGATTTTATGGGGAGCGAACGAGAGATGCATCACGTGATTGGCGGGTTCTTGAGACGCGGGGGAGGGAAAATGGAATAAGGCATAGAGGTCGAATGCGAAGGACAGATGAGCGCGCGCGAGGACTGGAGAGGAAGATTAATGAAGGGCTGTGTGAGTTTGAATGAAGAAAAGGGGGTTCGAGGGAGATTCCTCTTTTGAGAGACTTAGGGAAGATAAAGAGTCCCCTCATGGTTATGTGCAGAATACAGTGTCAAGAGTTTTATGGCCTATAGTGGCGGGTTTAGATCCATCTTGATATGTTCCGTGGTATATCAAATGTTCACGAGGGAGTGTGTTTTTTGCAAACTTTATGAAGAAAAAACATTAATAGATCAGTATTATTCTTGTAATGTGAGATAGAAGTTTTGCACGAGGAAACCAAATTGAAATAGGTGTGCAAAAGTGTTTTGTAGAATTTAGTAATTACTTTAGCAATGCCTTTGTTCTCTCTCTCTCTTTGTTTGCTCCTCTCATTTTAGACGTTTAACAACCAATTTTTTGAAACTTACCCTCATTGGACAGAAATAGATAGATACAAGTCCTTATTCGGGCGAAATGAGACCATAAGGTCCATTCTTCCATTTAACCCATCGTCTAAATACAGAAACACATATTAAAAATAATAAAAAGAAAAGGAAATATAAAAAAAATGGATAGCAATAAAATCAATACTAAGAACAATAAAATCCGTAACACATGAATAACCAATGGGCATTGTACACATATGGAAAAAAATAAATAAACAACAGATATTATTTTGTGGGAAAAAATCTAGGGAGTTCAGGCATAATGAACGTAGTGAAACCCACGCTGGAAAACACCCACCAAGAAGGGGGGTGTGAAAAACCTGCTAAAAGCCTACAAGATAGTGAAAACTAAATATAGTACAATAAATACATATAGGTATATACAAATAAATATATGATTATACATATTTACATATGAACGTGTGCGTATTTATGTACGTTTACGTATATATGTACGTGTAAGTATTATTTACGTATACATACGAGATTACAGATCTATAAAAATAGTTTAAACAGGTAGTAGGTAAAATTAGGAAAAGGGTAGGCATAAGGGGAATGATGATAATCTATGTCTGCGTAGGAGGAGATATAGAGAGAATTGTTTTCGTCATGTAGAAGCATTTTAGTGTTGCTGTTTTTGAGTGCAGTGAGAGACCAGCAATTTTTAATGGCCTTAGGTAAAGTGTTCCAGAGTATACTGGCTAGTTACGTAAAAAGAATTGCAGTAAGTTTCAGGTTCGTGTCTAGGTATTAAGTAAAGATTATTTACCCTGGTACTGGCACCGCAAACTATTATTGAGAACACATTTATCAGATAAGTACTGAGAGAGATCATTAGTTCTGTTTTGAAAAAGAAGTGAGAGTGAATGCAGATTTTCCCAAGCCTCAAATTTTAGGAATTTGAGTTTACAATAACTCTCAGAGACATGGATACTTTTCTTGAGATGGCAGATAAATCACAGACATTTTGAGTTCGTTGAAGTTTTAAAGTTAGTTCATGTGACAAATCTTGGTATACTGTGTCACAGTCGTCAAAGTGACGTAGTATAAGCGAAGTGAGGGTAGCTGCTTGTGTAAAGAGAATATGAGAATGCTTTTAAGTTTCTTTAGAGAGTGAAGAGTTGTGGGTGATGAGGTTTTGCAGATTTTAATTTACATGATTGGTCCACGTCATTGTATCGTTAAAGATGATCCCAAGGTTAGATGCTGTTTTATGAAGGGGTATAACAGAGTCCAGAATTTTAATTGACGGAAGTTCTGCATATTTAAGTTGTGAGAGAAGTCTAGCCTGTCCTATGATGTATAACTCACTCTTTTTAATTTTGAGGAATTTTTTGATGTTCCATGTGAAGAGTGAGTCTAGATCGGAGTTGATACTTGCATTGGATATCGGTGAAGTAAGTGGTGCCAGAATGAAGATAAATATGCACATCGCCAGTGTATAGGTGATATTTGCAGTAGGTGAGTGAGTTGGGTGGCTAGGTCGTTATATGAAGGGAGAAAAGTAGGAGGCCAGGCGTGGATCCTTGTGTTACACCGCGAGACACCTCCATCCATTTAGAGGAAGAGGAACTGGAGATAACTTTTTGATAACGTCCTTTGAGGTAAGATTTGAGCCAGGATACGGCAGAAGAAGACAAATTCATTAGATGGAGTTGCGTTAATAATATATATTTTTCCACTGAGTCAAAAGCTGTACTGAATAAAAATAGGCCCAGGACAGTAAGCAATCTTCTGTCCATAGCATATCTAATATCGCCTGTTACTTTGATTAGTGCTGTGTGATTTGCGGAAGCCGGTTTGCAAAGGATTGAGTATATTGCTGTTTTTAATTAATAGGGATATCTGTTGATGTGCGAGCTTTTACATTACTTTTTAAATAGTAGGCAGGAGACTAATCAGTTTGTATTTGGTCACATCGGTGGGAGGATTTTTTCTTGGGTATGAGATGGAATAAGGCAAGTTTCACTGTGAGGGAAATTTATTTTGCGAGAAGGACCCGTTAAAAATATGTGTGATCAATGGCAAAGCTATATGCACTATTTTAAGTATGAAAAGAACAGGTATTTCATCAGAACCTGGAGCTTTATTACAATTTTCCGTAAAGCCTTGAGTACTTCGATTTGCGTGACTGGGGATAAATTAAAGGGATTAGATGAAAAATACGGAGTTAATTGAGAAAGCTGGTACTAAGTTAATTATAACCCTCCCCATATTAATGTGTTGCATACGAAATTAAATGAATATCACAATAAACTGACTTTGAGATAGGGAAATGACAGACCATAAGTAAATTACGGCGCTCTTTCCGGAATGCTGAGAAATGAGTGCAATAATTAATAATCATTTATTTTTCCGGGGCTCTTACATTCTTCTACAACACGATCCTCCATTAGATAGGAATTGGCTTCGCTGCCATCAATTTATGATTTCTAATGCCAAAGTAATTCATTTTAAAATATGATGTCGTGTGATAAGGGTCTTTTAAGGTTCACACCTAATGTTTACAATACATACTTATAGATGGTGTCCACATTATTTCATTTCTTCCAATTCTCAAGAATTAAGAGCATAGAAAATGTTTTGAAAACTTGTTAGTTTTAATGCTGAAATTCTGCCCTTTTTCATTACAAAAATTGCTGCTGGTTTGCTTAAATACAACGATGTAAAAACTTTGCGGCTGCCCAAGTAGCGTCCCATCGACGTAGCTTAAGTTTCGTTCCACACCCTTTGTAATACAGCACGATTATTGAAGGCTCTCTCTCTAAGGCATAAAACGTATTTCAGAATAACGGAAAACTTTATAATGTGGTTGAGGGGGAAATTCTATTGCTCCCATTTAATTGGAAATTCATATTTTTTTGATTCCTGATCTATAAAAAAATGTTACAATTCGTCGGAGGAAGATTATGGCATTTCAAGTACCTAGTTGCAGGCGGTCGTAGAAGAAGGACAATATTATGAAGCATTCAGAGTGTGATTTTTTGAATAACTAAATAGGATGACAATGTCCATTTACGACTAATAATATAAGAAAGCATAAAAGATATTTGGAAGAGATATTTCCAAAGCTTATTTGGGACTAAAGAGGAAGAAAAAATAATGAGCATGACATGAATCTACACGCTGATATGGAAGAAAGAATAGAATCCCCAAAGATAGAAGAGGTCAGAGATGTAATAAAGATTTAAAAAAACTAGGAACCAGGAATTGACGAAACACGCTCTGAAGTGTAAAACTTAAGTGGAGGGAACTTAATAGAACAAATAAATGATCTGATTGCATAGATATAGGAGGAAGAGACAATCCTTAATGACTGGAGAAAGAGTATGATATACCCTTTACACAAAAAGGGAGATAAATTGAAATGTGACGATTATCGAGGGATCTCTCTTTTATGTAAAGTATATAAACATATATAATTTACCACAACTTCCATCTCACGCAGAAAATACCATTGGTGAATATCAACTAAGATTTAAAAGTGACAGGTCCTCAATTCATCATATCTTCACAATAAAAGAAATCCTGTGTAAAGCCTGGGAATATGAAAACGATGTCTATAATGTATTCTTAGCTTTCAAACAGGTATATGACTCGCTATGTAGAAAAAATATCAATTATCATTTAATTTTAAAATTTCACACAAACCTAAGAATAATGAAAGCAGTGATGAATGACACAGTGGTGACAAGTGGTGGTGACACAGAGACAGTGTCAGTGGTACGTATAAAAAAAACTGACGAGTGTCCTTAAAATTTCTAAGGGTATGAAGGAAGGAAACGGGCGTGCTACTACCTTATTTAACATGGACCTGGAGTACATAATAAGGCAGATGGACACTGGAGGGTAAAGCCTATTAACCAACAAAACAAAAAAAAAATTGGCTGCCTATGCAGACGATACCAACATTATGACCTGAAGAGCAGAAGCGGTACAACAAGCTTATTTTCATATAAAGACTTATGGTAGAAATACCGGTCTCGAGATTGTTTCATTATAAACAAAAATGATTTTTCAGAAAAGAAGCAACACAGGTTTACCGATATTTTTAGAAGACCCTATAGAGTCAATCGATCGATTTATGTACCTGAGTGTGGGATTTAACGAAGAAGCCACAGAAGACGAAGACGTCCACAGAAAAACAATCCTAGCTAACAGTCTATTTTACTTTGTCACATGCACTTAGGTCAAAAAGTGTCCACCGTAAAATCAGGTTAAGAGTATGCAAAATAATCGTAAGATCCATTGTACCTTATGGAGGTGATGTCTGGATCGTGACAGAAAACAAAAAGCATAAGTTGATCACTTTGAAAGGAAAGTACTGAGGAATATTAAAGATTCTGTTAGAGAATATAATACCCGGAGCATCAGATTCAACAAAAAATGTATGGTCATTTTAAATAACCATTTCCGTCAAAGCTCATCCGACCACAACGATTGCAGTGGGATGGGTATGTGGCTAGAATGGAAGACAAGAGGCTAGCAGAGAGAACATTAGATAGTTGAATGTATGGTAAGAGACCTGCAGGAAGACCGCGAAAGAGCTGGGCTGACGCCCATGATATTTTAGGATTGCGATCCTGGAGGATAGCTGCCAAATATAGACAAAAGTGGAGGCAGAAGTTTGGGGGGCCAAGGCTCAGTTTGGGCTTTAGCGTCATAAGAAAGAGAGGAATATGAGTTATGATTTTATTACATCAAATTAAAATATAAATCTAATTTAAAAATGTTACATAAGCTATTCTGGAAAAAAATATATTATTTGAAATTGAATTTTACCTAGTCTTTAGAATGAATAAATCCAATTATTTTAAAAATAACCCTTATACTGTAGTCTGCCGTAATATTTTCAAGATTTTATAGTACTTATTTACATGGAGTGAAACTGGTAGTTACCGCAACACAAATATTTGAATTTAAAACTATGAACTATGACAATTATAACTAAATGAATGAAATATGGGAAAAATTTATTTGTATCTCAATTATGAGGGATCCTGTAAAAGCCAATTATCCTCCTTTAGGAATACTCCTGAAAGGAACTCCTAATTAGGCATTAAGTTACTTCGTTCATTCGGAAGATATCTCAAACTTTGCTCTTCAAATTAGGTACTGCTATAGGAATATAATTAGCTAGCTTTGGTCTTAATCTATGATAACTACTCACAACTATTCTCCAATAGGAATTCAAGCAATTCTTATCGGAGTTCCTATCCCAAGTTCTTCCCATCTACTCTAGTGGTTCTGTTACCAGTATACATTCTTATCCAGAATTATCCAAATACTTCTGCTTATTAGTTGGCTATGGAAAGAGCCCAACCTATCTTCAAAAATCTCTAGCCGCATATATCTTAGGTACTTCTCTTCTAACTTTTGTCTTCCCTCTTCGAACTCAAGTTTCCTGTAACGTCTGGGAAACCTTGAAATATTAAAACTTGATTTAAAACGCTAATCCTTGGACATTACTTAATTTGCTCGAACATAATTTGGAAAATAGAAAGGTTTGCGAGGGAAATTGAATATATATACTTATAAGTATATATATAATTATATATATATATATATACATATATATATATGTATATACATGTTTTATGTGTGCGTGTGTGTAAATATAAATATATATAGTTCAGATGATATGAAGAAGCCATTCGGCGATACACAAAAA
>LYUA01003846.1:34390-54548 GCA_002093875.1 Calopteryx splendens
TGAAGTTTTTACTCTTTTGATTGAAAAACTGGTAACCTCTGTTGAATATTAAATTTAGGGGCTGTGAAATTTTTTTCCAAAACAAAGGCTTCAGAACTAGGGGGGGAATTATAATTGGAGAAATATGGTAAATGCCCCATAACATTATGGCATAATATGGTACAGAGTGAAAGTTGGCACACTAAGTATGTACATCTTAATACAATTATTAATAAACATGTTTAGTTAATGCATATGTACAATTTTAATAAATACATACTGAGCATTTGGTAGAGTGATTTAAGAAATAGATATTATTATTATTATTATTTATTTGGTAATCTACTGGTTAGGGTAGATTTATGATGGACACCCTCTACAATAACTCTTTTTTCATTTCTGCATACTTTCTGTCACCCTTCATTGCATCCAAAATGACTAGTTTTTTCCTACCTCTATCTTGCCTACCCAGCATTCTTCCCTCTATCACAGTCTTTAAAAATCCATCGCTGCTCAGTACACCCTGCATCCACTTTTCCTGACTTCTTTGGATTTCTCCCAATAGCTTTCTCTCCTCCCTCACCATCTACAAAACCTCTTTGATCATTTTTCTTTCTGACCATTTCTCTTTTAAGAAATATATATCCAATTAAGATTAATCAAAACAATTTAATTGCAATAAAAATAATCCAAATAGCTAATCTTCGAAATATATCGCAGTGCCCTCAGAAACAAAAACAAATTCTGAAACAAATTAAAAATATGGGTTAATTTTTTCTATGTGAGATGATACAGTTACTTATTTAAAGAATTTCTGTCTTATGTCAATATTTAAACCTAGTGCACTTTATCAAAAATTTCATAATTTTTTCATATTAATGTTGACTTTGACATAATAAAACTTTGATTTAAAATTCAGTTTTTTAAGTCTAGATTTTTGTTGCATCAAGATTTTTTAATATTAACCCTATTAACACATTCAGTTGCTATTCCACTGATGTGGATTGGGTACATATATGCCATGGCTTTATAAAAAATTAACTATCAATGACATAAAAGAAATATAAAATTGACAGAGGATTCAGTGTGTTATAGCCCGCATACACAGTTTATCCTTTTGGTTCTTGTACCTCTATGACATCAGTCTCTCTTAAAAATGAGTTATCATCTTATATCTATATTATTTAGTAGAATTTAATCACCTATTTCTATTTATCATATGATTTTATTATCTTTTGCTTGGTGCCTTGATTACAGATAACTGGGTTAGCCTAGTGGACATGTGCTCACATGTTAACCCAAGGGTCATGGATTCAAGTCCTACCTTGGGCATGGATGTTTTTAATGATTAAAGGTTTAAATGTAAGAGAGGGTCTTATGGTCTTAATTTTGCCTATTTAAGTTATTATTATTATTATTACATTAAAACATCCTGCAAAGTTATGTTGCCACATATGCTTGTTATTTTTAAATGAAGTTGTTTAATGCATTGGGAGTGTTAGTGCACTATCTTAATTCTTTTTACTGCTATAAAAACTTAAAAACAGATACATCGACATAGTGGCTGGGCTGGCAGTTACTACCCAAGGTCATATTGTGGCAGTTGACAGTGTGTCACCTACTGTCTTTGTGATATCAGAGAGTGGTGATTTGGTGCGTTGGCTTGACTGCAGTGACTTCATGAGAGAACCCTCAGACATAGCAATCAGTGGTGAGAAATTCGTTCTCTGATATTTTGTTTGTATAGTATTTTGCTTGTTGATTGACATTTCACTTTCAGTGAGATTAAGAATAATGAAGAGTAAAATTTTAAGTTTATTGTGGAAAAAAGATGGGCAGGTTAGAATTCTGATGAATAAATGTTTTTTTTCTAAACATTTATATTATGTAAAGTTATTAAATGTTTCCCATTTGTAATTTATCACTGAATAGCATAGCATGCATTCTCAAGTTTTTAGTATCTATTTTGGGTTTGAAATAATTTTTACTAATTCTTTCTTACCTTATCATTCAGGAAAGGAGTATTTTGTGTGTGACTTCAAGGGGCATTGTGTTGTTGTATTCAACGAAGAAGGCCGCTTTCTGCGTAGGATAGGCTGTGAAAACATCACTAATTTCCCCAATGGCATTGATATTTCTGATGCCGGGGATGTTTTGGTGGGCGATTCACATGGCAACAGATTCCATGTTGCTGTTTTCTCCCGTGTAGGATCATTGCTTTCCGAGTTTGAATGCCCATATGTAAAGGTATGTTCTTTCCTTTTCATCATTTTTGGTAATTCCCATATGCCTAAAAAAAATTATTTGGTGGAATGGTTGATTAAGTACTTTGATTCTTTTAATTTTAAATGTATTCTAAAAAGGAATTAGTGTAGATAGTGGTATTCTAATGGTACATATACAGAATATTTAATCTAATTTATAGTTATTTCAAATAAACTTTTATTTTTATTTTGTGGTTTTATAATTGGTTTGTTAATTTCCTAATATAGTTTTATTCTTATTTTTATAGAATTATTAAGTAGAATTTAATTTAAGATAAGGTCACTATTATTTCACAACCATATCATCCTATTATATTATGAAATTTCATATGGAAGTTAATGAACCCCATCAGTAATTTCCTCAATGTTCCATTTTCATGCAATAAAATAATTTTTTCAGTTTTTCTAATTTGATTTTATATTAATAGCATGAATTTTATGAGGACATGAAAAATTTATTTTTTAAGTTTACTCAATCTGTTCACTTAATTACAGTCTCTTAGATGAGTCCATGGATTTTGTAATGCTGAATCTATCATGCAAAACTGATGATTTAACATTGAAGATAATGATACAATGGTGTAGCTTCATGCTATTAAAATACAACGAAAGCTTGATATAACTAGTGAAGCATTTAACAAGAATCTAGGTACTATGAATAATATGCTATATATAGTTGATTGTTCTATGATTAACATGTAATTAAATCAACAGTTGCAAGGCCTACATGTTACACCCACAGTGATCATTCAATATTATGAGTGATTCAGCATTATATAAATATGGACAAAATTGCATCCATATTTATGGAGTGCTTCTTAGTGGCTGAGGGATCATCTGATAATCCACCAAACAGTTGATCAAATATGAGACAATCAGCACTTAAATGTAGTTTGATTTTTCTTAACACTGACTATCATGGTACCCAGCTATTATGTAAAATCCAGATACTACTCTGTATGCTTTTAACACTTCAGTATGGAGGCCAATTCATTTCATGCACATGTTAACCCTAAAAGTAAAAATTCGCCTGGAATACCTGAAACTAATTTTGATGAGTGCACACTTGGCCAATTATTTTATATGGAATGGAAGTATATATTAATGTATTTCATTTCAAAGTCATTTTTTTATTCTTGTTGAAAAATTCATTAGGCCCTTTTGAGGGGCGCTGAAAAAATGTCAATTATAAACTGAAAATCCTGAAAATTTCATATTTTCTTCTTTTATTACAATTAATTGTCTTCTACGGATGCCTTCACTAAATAACCATCATTAATTTTTTTTCATGAAGTTCAGGGACTTTTGACCTCTGATGAAAATTTTGTATACTGTAATTACTAATTAATTTAAAATGTCTAAATAGGTTTCAGATATTAGTGCAACTGTTGGAAGAAAAAGTTAAGTCATAGTTTTCTTACTTGTTCCTTGCTATTACTTTTATTAACTGTAATATTTAATAGGAATTGATTCATCTTTATGATTTTTATATAATGCTAAACATAGAAAGTCTTAGGTTAAATAAAATTTATATCGTTGTCCCCTTCTCTTCTTTTCAATTTACAGTGTCTACCAATTTCTGTATTCCTCTTCACTCTTTGCTATCCCAGCCTGGTCCCTTGCATATTTCATAATATTTAGACTCCCACCATTAACCCTTTTGCTGCCAGCCCTTTGTAGGTAGACTGCAAAAACTTCCATGCAATGAAGTTAGAAAAAAATCTTGTTTTCACATTAATTTAAGTACTTAATCTTAAATAATGAAGCTTTTATTTATGTCAATTTAGATTATATTTATGAGGCTGTCCATTGTGTCTATTGTTTATTGTATATTTTGTCATTTAGGCACATTACTCATAGTAAACAGAGTGGGTCAATAGATAGGCACGTGGCAGTTTGCACAAGCAGAGAGCTGATAGATTGACCTACTGGCATTAAAACTCCAATGCCTGCCAAATATCCTTCTTCCTATCCTTACTTCTAATTCCAGTATGTGGATTGTGCTACGTTATATATCATTCCTGACACACTGTTTCCTTTCTAGAATTTTACATTTTACTTCAGAGTTTACTGAGAAATTTGATTGTTGTAAATTAACTTATAATTTCCATTTATATAATTATTATTTTCAATTCCATTACTAAAAATATATTACTAATCAACTTAATGAATATGAAACTTGTGTAAGATTAATAATAACCATGGCTGTTATCCATTAATAAAATCAAACTATCAAATACATCAGTCAACTATGGTTTAATTAAAGGCATATTATCATAGTGGTGATTATTGTTTTCACAGTGTTTTTGTAGGTTAACAGAGAAAACCTGCTGAAAACATAATCCATTATTCATTTCTTTAATTGACCTATCAATTACAGATTTATTTGTTCACCTCACTTTACTATCACAATGAGGGATAAATTTAGTATTGGTAGTAAATGAGGTAAATTAATTTCGCAGTATGTAAGAAACTTTATTACAGCACTTTTCCAAACATGATTGTCTTGTCCAACTTCAGCCGTAATTTAATATCCAGTCATGAAGGCCATCAAAAACTCAAAAAATGCACAGATGTGAATGCTCAGTTTGCCGGTGCCCTCATTTGAAAATTTCATAAGAATTCACATATGATTTCCTAATATTTGGTTAGTTACCCATTTATGCTTTATCGTATATTTTGGTTACTACAAATTTTGGGAGTAGTCTGTTTTTACAGACAGTTCCTTCATTTAACTTGCTTTATAATTTAAAGTTCCCAATTTATAATTTTTTCAAAAATTAGGGCAAATAAGGTATTCAGTAGTTTTACTTCTTCTTGCCCATGTATTTAATGCAAATGATTGTGATTCAAAGTTGAGATGTATGTCTTTCTGTTGCCATTCAAATAATATTTCTATTGATTGTAACATGGCCCCTTTGGTTTTGGAAGTCCTAGAAAGGAAAAAAATAGTCCCAGATTCATAAAATATAGTAAGTTTTGCCAGCTTAAATGTTACCTATCCAGTGGCTGCATACTGACGTGTATTATAGCTCAAGAAAAAGGTTGAAAGAAACTCAGCTATTCCACAAACAATTTATTAACACACGACCAGGTTAATAAATGAGAGTTTCTTGAGCATGGAGAAATTCCACAGAGTTATGCCTGAAACAGTATCATTTATCGTGTATTATAGCATTTATAATTGTGTGGCTTAGATTTTTTCAGATAAATTACCATGAAAGCCATTCATTATCCTGGATAAATAGGGAAAAATATGTTGCTCTATTCCTACCGATGAATTTAGGCTACTTTATAAGCATTAAAATTTTGTGCTTCAAATGACAACAGTTACATTAACAATCGATTTTTGTTGTAATAGGCCCTTCAATCTATTTTATAAATCATTTTGTGTTACTTATTTAGTTCTGTCAAACTGGTTAATTCCACCTGAGCATAAAGACTTTCAACCACCTGAGTCTATGCGCACTTAAGTATCAGCCGCTAACCGAGCATAGTGATAGCTTTGGATCAGCAGACTATGTTCCCAAGGTTTAATCACTTTGCTTGCAATTAATCCTCAATCAATTGTATCATTGATCGTATCCTTAATCTTGTTGGCATAAATACAGGGATATGAAATAAATAACAATAAACAACATGATTTTAGAATTCATAACATATGAGCACAGTGATGCTTTTTCACATGTATAAAATCAGGATATATAAAATCAAGGTTCTGCTGTAATATGAAATTTGCAAAGCTATCAGGTAATGTTTATGGTAAGGACCATCAGAAAAACTAATGAAATTAAATAACATGGATTTATTTTTAATCCTATATTATGGAATTCAAAATTTGAGCTTAAACATCTTTGAGGGAGAAGCATCTGATAAAAGTGAATTCATCTGTCCCTATAGTGGATAAATGTCCGACTAATGTTTGTCCCCATTATTGCTCCAGTAATCAGGTCTTATAAAAATATAACTTTTCTTTCTGCCTTTTGCAGGTGTCACGATGCTGTGGACTGAAGATAACCTCAGAAGGTTATGTCGTGACTCTGGCAAAAAACAACCACCATGTGCTGGTTTTAAATACACTCTACATAGTCTAAGGCGCAGTAGGCAAATATTTTTTTGATCTCGGTACAGGTGTAACTTCAAATGCTTCAACTTGTTGAAGAAAGTATTTCTTCAATTTACAAGCAGAAGTTATGTCAAGAGTACATTTGCCCACATCAAAGTAACAAATAGGTTTTAAAAGAACTAGTAGCATGCACTAAATTATTGGTTGGCACATGGTTCCTAATGTGGAGGAAATGCTTTTGGGGTGATACAGACTGCGTTGTTGCTTGAGTCTGTGTAAATGTTGTTGAAATTGACGTGCGTTCGATTGGCGACTGAGACACAGGGTAAGAGTGTATGCATGTGATGAGTGAATGGAGAAGGGTACGTTGTTACGTGTTATCCCAAATGGATTAAATGGTAATTTTAAATATAATTCTAATTACAATACTTACTCAGGTTGGATTATTTTTCTTTATATAAATATATATATATAGCATTATTGCAATTATTTACTCTGCAAAGCAATGAGCTCTTGATATTGTACATGCTGAATATTCCAAGATTTAAGAGACAGAAAGCGTGTAATCTATGAATATATTCCCAGTGCCATTAATGTAAAGTTAATTTTGGCTTGTCTCATGATTGCAGAAGCCTGTAGAACAGGAATTATTTTGCCAGGACTTGTTAATTTTTTCAGTCAGTGTAATGCCTTCTTGTAGTGTAATTTACTGACTTGTTGCATTTTATTGTAAAAATTTTAGCAAAAAAACACAAAAAGAAAAGGAAAATGTTAAATTTATATATACATTGACTTCATGAGGCAAGTTAGATAAAAGTGTATTATTATTACTAAACCAGGGTGCTGTAATTTGCACAATGGCCATGTTCATCTCATTTCAAGTGCCTGTATGGTAGTAACTGTTCTGGTCAGTGTGCCAACCAGCTTTGGTTTGACTCCTCCCTTTTTATCAGAAGTAAAGAGAGCTTTAGGCCAGTGGCCGATCTTTTGAAAAAGGTGGCTTCTAATCGGACTGGTGTGTGGCACGTCGCTCGGTGGGGCAATGTTAGTTTCAAGGAAAGCTTGCCATCCACAAAAAAATAAGAAACCTCGTACTTGCCTTGTGGAAACCCATTCATTTTGGATAGGTTACACTCTGTTCCTGCTATTAGGATGAAAAGAGCAGTCACAGATTATAAAGCCGGGTTAATTCTCGACTTGTGTGGAGCTGTGAACATTGTTTATCCATTTCTTCTTGGTAAACTACCATTGGAAAATGCCTGTGATAATAGTATCTTCAGGATGAGTTGTGACCTTATTCTCTGTTGTTATTTTATGTACAATGTTAGGGCTGTCTATTATCAGCAAAATTTAGAGAGTAAGGTTTAGCATAAATTTCTACAAGACAAAATTCTTGCATGTTATTCAAAGGCCAGATACATCTATTGTACTCACTTCACGACTGGTTTTAGTGTCTCTCTACTGAGACATGAAATTGTATGTTGCATGGGCTGCGTCTCAAAGAAAATGAAAAAAAAATAGTTTTTCATGGGAAGTTTTTTCATCTGTTTTGGGTTTGTTTGAAAAAAAACAGGATGATTTAAACCATATATTTTTGTTATTGCCTTGAGTGATGATGCAAAATTTTACACATACTTATATCTGCTCACATTGAAACATACTTATACAAGTTTTGAGTAAAAATATATATACATATATATACATATATTTACACAACTTTTTACCCCAGGGTGGGTGTGATGGCCCCACAATCCCCTCTTGGCCTGACCCCTGACCCCAGCTGCTCCCTCCAGTGGCAGCTGTGGTGTTAGGTGGAAGGTACCTGGGGCTATGCCTCCCACCCCTTTTACCCACTTTGATTTACCTCGATAGAATATTGTGGTAATTGTGATAGAATTTTTGATGATTTTTACAATCACCATTCTTGCATGTGTACAAAATCGTTCTAGGAAATGTGTACTAGTAATCATTTTCATACCCCCAATTACAAAAAATTTTACTAAGACCTCTGCTAACGTGGGAGCACTGTTGAAGTTTTTGGGAGCATAGGGATCACATCATCGTATGCGACTGGTTTTTTCCCACCTCTTATTATTCACTAGCAATAAGTGTTGTTAGTTTTGTCAGTATTGAAACATCAAAACGCTCCCGTCACCAAGTTTATCTCTGTGCGTGAGCGTCTTTTGGAATAACTGTCGTGTATCATTCCATCCAATGAGGGAATTAGCTGCGAGGGATGCTTGTTTTGGGGATCCATTTATTTCACATTTGTATGTTGTGATTTTATCCAGCCGTTTTGTAGGAGCATCCCAACTCACACTGGACCTCCCTCGCACCTACTTCCTTGCAGCCCATCACTTTTGAAGCGAGAAACACCCAAGACTGGCTCAGTATGTTTTGATGAGCCTGCCTTAGGTGCTTCTCCTTTTCTTCCCTTGATTTAGTACGCTTAACAAGGTGTATTGCCTTGCTCTTGCATCCCTGTGCTATTGCACTGGGGTGTGTTAACCAAACCCCAAAATCTTTGGTGAATGAAGAAGCTATCTAGCAGTTGCAAGGGCAACTTCATGTCTTCCTAGTTGCTGTAGGTTTTGTTTGCTGTTGCAGAAAGAAATATGTCATCTCAATCGACACCTCTGTTTTAGGGGTTGTTATTTTCTCTTGTAGTTTTAGTAGTGAGTTGCAAACTCATTCTTGTTTGCATTTCTTGTTTGGTATTCATTATTATTTTTTAAAAGTATTTACTTTTAATTAAATTTTTCATATTATTATATTTAATATTTTTCTTTGTTATTTTATGTAAGCATTACATTCTATTCTATTCTTTTTTTGGGGAGATCAAGAGAACCAGTCATAATGTGTGTCACGTTTCTTGGGACTTTGGCTCATAAGTTTTTTCAGACCCTTTTAAGGAGAGAAAATTAGAATACTCTTTTCATCCATTAAATTAATAATGAAAGATGTGAACTATTAGTGCACACTAGTGGGTCAATTCCCATGAAGCAGGGGCACAACTCTCTTCCCCAGCACCTTCTCCAATTTCTCTGTAAAACATAAATTAATGTTTTGGCGGCAGTCATATTGCTGTTTGCGATACATTTTTTAAAATGTTAATTGTGAATGAGAGTCAGTCTTTAAAAAAAGTTTGCTTATTTTTTAAAAACAAAAAACATGCCATAACATTAAAAAGTTTCATTGTATTGATTAGTAAACTTGTTAGCATAATTCACATTGTTGCTTTACTGGCGTGGCCCATTAGCCCAGAAAATGCCCAAACAGGGAAGAGAGATGGGGAGTTCGAAGGACATCTGGAAGGGTTTTTCAAGACAAGCAAATCTCAGCCCAGATCCTTAAGCATTTTATCCTTTGGCTATCTTGCCTTCCTTTCATTGTTGCATCTCTCCCTCTCTCTCCTCCACTCTCTTCCATGTTTGACCATTGGGATGCGCCAAATAATGCTAGTAGTCCTGTAGGACTGGCACAGAAAAGGTTGTGAATGTGTTTTAGTTGACAATTTGTTCTGTCTCACCCATGCGTTTGTGCAATAATAATGTGACAGAATTAAGGTAAACAATTTAAACATGATGTATAGGAAAGATAAAAGTTTGTGTATGTATGTATAAGAATATATATATATATGTATATACTGATATATACCTGCTCATATGTGCGTGAGTACTTTATTTATCGATTAGTGGTCGTAGATTGTTGGCAAATTTAAGACAAAAACAGTAGACCGCTATGAGGTCATTTCTAATTATTGTGGTTAAAAAAAAAGAAAATATAGTGTTGAATGGGAGTTATTTCCACACCAGAAAGAAAATTTCTGCTGCTAATATAAATATAGGTATATTCCCTGTGTTACTTCCTATTCAATCTGTTGATCAGAATGCCTTTCATGAAATTAATGGTACTATATTCTTTTTAGTGCTGGTGATGATATTTGCCCATTCAAATTATTTCCTAGTTTAAGGACTGAGTGTTCCTTAATTTCCACTTAACACGACTGCATCTAAATAAAATACGTACGTTTGCATGAGCATACTACAAACAATCAATGTTCGCTATTGCATTCCAAGCCTTGTAAATGATCAACTATATTACATGCAAATTGACAAAAGTGAGGTTGCACAGTTGATAAATATTGTTGCATAATATAATACCCTATTTTATTAGGAAATTATTCTTTCTTTAGTCAGTTCAAGTACAAATGTTTTAAAGTAACCAAAATCATAAAAAAATATATTATTCTTTTGTAATTGTAACACCATACAAGCATTGTTAATACATTTGTAACATATTATTCATTTTTTTACAAATCCAGATTAACATATCATTAATCTCTAGTTGTTCCATTTTATTGTGATTCATTTGCTTTGGAATTTGAAAGCACTTTTGCTATTGTCTGGATTTTGAAAACTTCCATGTATGTTTTGTTTGGCTTGTGTAACTCCTTTCATTTGTTGACGAAAGATTTTATCAAAATATTAAATTTTTAAATTTCATAGAAAGGAAGTTTTATTTTTATTCCTAGTTTGTCATGTTTGAAAGTTGTTATTCTTGGGACCTGGTACATTAGTATGTGTACATATTAATACTATAAAAAAGTCAATCATTTTAATGTGAAGGAAAATGAAAGCTGTGGCTAGTGTGGCAAATGGTGGACCTACTTGGGCAGAAGTTGAAGACTAATACTTGCCCAATAGTGTTGTTGGTGTTTGATTGCAACTTGTCGTCTTTGAATATTTTATGAGCAGTGCAGTGACATCTAGTTTTTAGTTATTCTAATCAACTTTTTGTTGAACTTTTAATAGATTGCTGTGTTTCATCTTCACATGCTTCCAAAGAGGTTTGATTGCTAGTCCATGAATAGGTGTGTGTGCGCTTTGACAACTGATAGCTAACATACTTCCTTTTGTGCCTAAAGGGAAATAAGGGCTTTTTTGTTTAGCATTCAATATTCCATGTTCTTATCAGTGGCATAATTTTTGTGTGTTAATTCTGTCATAGCTATAGAATTACACATTCTTGTACACTTATTAATGCATACATTCTGAAAGACAATTGACTTATGTAGTGAGCATGAAAAGTTGCTGTAAGTCTAGCTATCCCTAAAAAAAAATATAAAATTGTCCCAGTATTTTGAGGAAAACATAAAAGAGGAGAATAGCTGAATTTTGGATTGACTTTTAACTCACATTTATATGACTATTTGAAATTGATTGTATTAAACTTTTCATTTTCTGCTACAGAGATGTTGATTGTTAAGTGTCGTTTATTTTCCCTGTAAAATGTAAATGGGATAATTTTACTATTGTGTATTGTGTTCCTAAAATCTGGTAAGAGTTTGTGAAGCATTAAAAGAAATAAGTTGTAAATGTGTTACTACTACTGTTTTTTACAATCTACATTTATCCCTTTGTTGAATCTTTGTGGAAATGCTTAAGGTATATTAAATGTGTACTCCAGTGCTTACATATATTCAAGTTTAAGGCTTAAGTTGAGTATGGATTTCCTTCCTTGTATTGGGGGACTGGTTTTGCATTTTGTTTCAAGGTGTGTTATGAGTCTTTTATAAGACCAAAAAGAACAAGCAGGAGTCGCACACTTTAACAGTGGCAATCACAAAGTTTTTAAGTGTTCTGGGTTCCTGTGAAAATTTTTAGCAATTTTGCTATTTTTGGAAAATGTTATGATTACAATTAAATGGACTTGAAAATGTTTGTGTGTATGGCTTGTTTTTTTACTTACATTTGAACCAAAGTGAGTTTCTGCTCATGTGTTAAAGTATTTATCTTCGACACTGTTCAGTTATCATCCACATTTTAGTAACGTGTTGCTATTGAGTATTGAAGAAAACAAAAACATTCTTTTGATTTTCTTGATTATGATGTGCCGTCACTTTAAATGTTCAAAATATTTTTACAGGCAATGGCTCTATATAAGGGCCAGCTGTGTGTAAAAGCTGTTTAGTCAATTTATATTGTTGGTGTATTACCACATGATTATTAGTTTGGAGAATATATTTTATAATTGCAGCATATTGTTGAAATCTTGAAAAGTATAGATGTGGGCACGAAGGCACTTGTTAATAAGAATTGAAGTCGATTTTTTCATTACACTATTTTTAAGTGCTTTGAGTATGTGGCAGTTTCTTGCTGCAATCAAAATTATGCATTAGTATTGCTAACTTGAAGTGGTTTTATGAATGGAAGATACAAGACTCATATTGCAAGTGTTTTTTAGTGTGATCAACTTGAAATATAAGTAATCTGACATTGAGATTTAATTCAGTGCGTTGTATTATGGTCATCAATATTTAAATAAGCTGTTGATTGATGGAATTTATAATTTTTGTAATACTTTACCTGCTATATTCCATGTTTTGGTTTTGTTAAATATTAACTGGCATAAAAAATAGTAGCATGTTTTGAACTGACTTGTAGGATATTCTTCATGAATAAATTTTTGCCAGAACTTCTCTTTTTTACCTTGCCTTTTTTATTTACCAAAATTTTCATGGTTATCAGTAAGAAACAATGATGCTCCTAGTGTTGTTAAAAGAAAAGGTCATTTTCAGTTGGATAACAATTTTAATGAATTTTTGGAAAAATCTTAAGTATTTAAACAAAGAAATTAGTTTTTTTTACTGTTGTGGTATCAGCAGTTGAAGCATGTATAAACTTGGGACCCCCTTCATTTCTACTTATTCATGAAAATTTGTGTCCATTCTGTTATCCTCAAAAGTTTCAGTAATTTGTAAACTGCTTTGTGCGTGGATATTACCATTAGTGATAATGAAGCAGTGTAAAAGGGGACATCTGGATTAGAAATTACTCAGGCATGTTTTGGCTAAACTTTATCTGCCTGGATAGGCTTAATGTTTGCAATAGTGTTAAGGATATTAAATTACCCCATTCTTAGCTGCACTTACTGTCGAAAAAAGTATGATCTTTAAGTGCTTCTGAAATATTCACCTCTAAAAGTGATTTTGTAATTTGTTTATGTTAGAGAATTTTGTGCCCATTTTATCATACCATTTAAGAGTTCTAAGATATTATGAATTCAAATTTATGTTATTGTTGAAACATTAAACCATTATTGAATGCTTCGTAAGGGTCATCTTAAATCAGGCCTTTCTGATTTTGGTTATGATCAATAGGCGTGTTTGAAAGTTTGTTATTATGGTTTATTTATGGAAAATATTAGGTTCAAATATTCATGAATTGAAATTTGGGTTTGCTTGCTTGAATGCTTCTCCTTTTCTGTAAAAACTTCACCGTGCTGCTTTTGCGTAATATGAATGAACTGAGGAGTCTGTGGTATGTATGGTTACAAATAAAGGTTCTATGAGAATTATTTGAGATAGTTACTGATAGCATCTTTAAAATATTGTATCAAGTTAACATCTCGAGAATTCACCCATCATTGATAAAATCAGTTGATTAGTACTTTCCTACTCTGCCAGTGGCCAGGTGAACGTTACAGTTAGGTAAAATCTGAAAATATTAGCATTTAATTATGCAGGTAATTAGTTATTAGTACTATTATGCATTATTTATTATTGAGACCTAAAAGAATGAAAATTTGTGATTATGGCTTTGAGATACTTTGTAGTCAATAGAAAATGAAAAAAACACTTGCTTGAGCACTCCACATGTACAGAAAATGAGGAATAACTTAACTTATTTTTTCTAAACATGATTTTTATGATTAATATTCCACTTGTGTGATGTGGAGTTGATCTGCCAGATGTATTTGGGGAATGCTTCTACAGTTGATATAATAGATTGTCATTTCTTTCCACTTAGACTCTAGATATGATTCAGTAAGCCAATTGTTGAAAATGAAAGGCATAGGAATATATACTAAATTTCAATTCTAAAACTAGAATCAATTTAAGCCCTAGCAAGTTTCACAAATTATTAGGCAACATCTCTATCTTGTGAAATCCTTGTACACATAATTGTCAGCAATGTTATTATGTATCTCAATTCGAAATATGTATATGTGAGCTAGCATGATTTTCAGAAAGTGCTATACAAAACATTTTATTATTTTCATAGGTGATATTTTAAATTCAGGGTAAATGACAGATAAAGATGTGATCTTATTAGATTTGATGGTTAATTTGATTAATGCCTGCTTGTCAAATTGATTTACAAGTGGCAAGGCAATGGAATAATAAATTACAAGATAACTCAGAAGCAAATAACTAGCTGTCACAACTTTCAATTACAAGCAAAAGGTTATTAAAGTTGCAATTACATTTATTTCTGTCCTCCATCTTCGTGAAACATTTGACATCCAAATTAGAAAAAACCACAGTAATCAACCTGACGGTCAGTTTGGTAGGTAGAGCTCATCCAATTCTAAGCCCAACGGCATTTGAAATTCACACTTCAGGTTGTGGGTGCCAGTTCCTTTCTCTGTTCCACCTGCAATTTCCCAGGATGACCAGAGGTTCAACCTGGAATCAAACCCAGGTTTGTTGCTCAGCAATCTACCCACTGGACTACCACACCCCTATGCTATACTTAATGTATATGGTAATAATGGAACTTGCAACTACCAAAACAAACTTTTTTGGATGTGTGCAGAGGATGGATAATCAGGGTGTGCAGTGGTAGGCAGGGGGTAAGACAAATTCTGTTATCGCCCATTTGTTTCAATATGTAAATAGAGGAAATGGGAAGGATGAGATAGAAATTAAAGACTCTTCAAGTCAGATTTGCACATGATTAAGCTTTAGTAAGCCAATCAGCCAAGGGGTTGCAGTCATTCCTGAGTACTATAGAACCAGTATGGCAAATATGGGGTGAGAATCAATGGAAAGAAAAGTTATTAAGAAATAAGAAGGCTAAGATAAAATTTGGATGGCAGAAACTTGACCAAAGAGAACAGTTTTCGTATTTTAGGAGGATGTCAAATATGCAAGGATATTAGAAGAAGAATAGGATAAGGCAAAGAAGTTTGTAAAAAGAGGAGATAATTGATGTTAGGAAAATTAAACAAAATATTAGTAAAAACGTTTAAAGGGAGAAGAAACATGATGTTTTGAGTGAGAGCTTAGAATTGTATGCTTTTGAGATATGGATGAAGTGCAATTGACCAAAATGAGAGACTTGCTAGGGGTAGGGGAAGACAAAATACTATCAGGTGAAATTCAATGAAGAGATGGAGGGCATATCGAGTGAGAGTAGATTTTTGGAGATTGTGAAAGAGGAAAGAACATTGATAAGGCAAGGTAGAGGGAGGAAAAGATTAGGCAGGTTAGACGGAAAGAAGAAATTATGCAGAATTGAAAAATGGTTTATTTAGAGAGTAGTGGTGTTTAGTGATATTTTAGGTAGGGAGTAGAAGTGGTAACTATGTCCATCAAAAACCTACCCTAACCAGTAGACCACCATTTATAATAATGTCATGTTACTGGGGTATTAGATTTTTACAATTCTAAGTCATCTTTGCTAACATTTTAATCTGGAAAAAATTATCCTTATGTGTGATATTCACTTGGATAAGTTACTCTTCCAAACTGTTTCATTTGAAAAAGAATTCAAGTAAGTAATCTATTTGCAAGACACAGGTGCTACTGGGTGTCTATTCAAATGCTATAATCTTTATGAGAAGAGATTGTTGGAAAGGAGAAGGGAATTACAGAATTGAGTTAAATAAAAGGACTTGGCCAATGATTAACTATAAATCTTTATCAACCTAAATATTCTGCAGATAATTTCAGTTGTTCCTTTGTTTTATTTAACAATATGACTATTTACTGATTAGGTAGGTACAATGTTTATTCATCTGGACTTGCTCGTTAATAATGGTGAGATTAATGGATGGATAACATCATGGATGGAGATACATGAATATCCTTCTGTGCATTCCTTATTACATCTGCATGACCTATCGATGTATGTTTAGGGAGAAAGGTTTGTTATTGACGCATTGAAAATTCACATTTTGAAAAAAATGTATTTGAATTGGGAAGTGTATCCATATTGATGTTAGCTTCAAGGTAATCTATTCACGTTTCAAATCTATATCTAATAAAAGAGAAATTTGAAAAAGCCCATTTTCCTGTAATATTGTCATTGGAAAAAAAACTAGAAAATAAGTTCCTGGTATCAGGAGTAAATTTTTATTTAAGCTGAATTTGTATGCTTAATATCAATGAGCAATGACACATTTGCAAATCCAGCCTCCCATGGTGCATGAACCAGACTTCCTATAGAATTTGTTATTTGTTATTTATTGTTACCCTATTATGTGGTAACTATTTTTCTAGCCATAATCCCACTCTTAGAATTCTTTGTTCAGATGTTTATGAAATATAAATACACGTGCTTACACAGACACCCTCCTCACCAATCCAAGTTTGGTCTTCCTCAGTGAGACTTTTCTTGCTTTAAAATGTGCGTGAAGAAATAAAACGCAGATATTTAATGGGAAATACCTCAAGTTCTGTAAATACCAAAATGCGAAGAAAAAGAGTGTTTCGGAAGAAAAGTGGACTAAGCCTAATAATTTTATATGTGGAAGAAAAAAAAACTTGCCATGCCCATGACTGTATTTGTATGGTCAATCGTATTACTTAGGCTACCTGCTGTGTGATATGTTATAATATCCAGTAGCGTGAAATAGCCTTACCAAATAATATTTCACTATTAAACTAAGAAATATTTTAACTTGATTTTTTCTTCGGATGTCAGCCATCGGCGGAATGGGATCTTCAATTTAAAAATGTCTCACACCGTATTTGAAAGCGCAGTGAAAGGAAATTTCTTGACGCGCACAATTTTGAGTTAGGAGTCATTGCTTCATGCAAATTACAGTCTATTTCATTGTTCTTCAAAGTTATTAAAAATACTAATTTTCATAATTAAACATTTCATATATGTATGTCACAGAGATTNNAATACTAATTTTCATAATTAAACATTTCATATATGTATGTCACAGAGATTTCAATCATAGCAGCTCTATGCCTAATTATTGACAACCTTCATATGTTTTAAAAGAAGCGTCGATATTAGAATAATCTGCAATGATATTCCTAAGACCATCTCGCGTAACTGGATTTTTTGTGAGTAAGACCTTTCCTATTCTTTCATAGTTATTATAGTGCACATGACTTGTCTTCCTGTTTCCCGTTAGGATTGTGTTTATATTTTTTGTGGCTAGGTAGATTTAAGCTTGGTGTCAGGTTATCTACACTGAAATTCTGAGATTTCCAACGTTACCTTGTTAGTTTTACCATCGAGCTTGCAATTAACCGAGGACTTATTCGTTTACTTTACAGGTCTGTTAATTTTATCCATAGACTTATGAATTGTGTGGTTCGACGGTATAATGTTCCGCTAAGTTAACGCGAATCCAAGTAGTAAAACAGATGTCAGTTAGATGTCTAAAAGTTAATGTTTATAATATGGTGTGTGTGGTTTAAGGGAAGGACTGAAACTTCCGGAGTGATTTTTGCTCATTTATATTAATCCAGGGTCGTGTCTAGCGTTCGGATACCGATAGAAGGGCCCGGTTTCGAATCCGGGTGACTCTGGGTACCCTCACCCAAGCTATGTGATTTTCAGGTACTACCTTTCCCTACCCTGATGTGTGAATTTCTCACTCCGAAGATAGGGCTTACTGAAAGGTCCCAACTTGACCCTGAACCCCAAGCATGTGGAAGAAGTTTTACAGGTATTTCAGGACTTCTTCACCACGACAAAATGTTTCGATTGCAATGACTACGTAGTGTTCGTGGAGGACTGTCGCATAATCAGCCTCCTGCGAGAGTCGGAAAACTGCGAATTGGATTCATGGAATTGAAGAGTTAATGCCAAAAATACCTCTGAATGCAGGAATTCGATATTGAGTAAGGCAGTTCCACCATTAACCGTAAGCCAGAAAAGGGGAGATAAGGTTTTGGAAAGGCCTCATGTGCGGAAGTTACGGTCGGAGTAGAATTAAATGTTTCAACAAATGTGCCGAAAACTGCTCCTACAAAAAATTATTAAGGTAAAACGATGGGGCGTGGTAGTCCAGTGGTTAGAGCGCTGGGCTGCTGACCGGAGGGTCCGGGTTCGAACCCGGGTGATGCCTGTTGGTGCCCTATGCTTCACTCCAGCTGCGTACCATTTTTTAGGTACCAGGTCATCCTGGGAAATCACAGGCGGTGCAGGGATACAGGTATTGGCCAGAAATTGTCCACCCTATCCCGATGTGTGAATTTCAAATGCCGTTAGTACTGGGTGAGGTCTATCCTCACCTACCCAACCGACTTCGGATTGGTTTATTTTTGCTAAAGTGATAGAACCCTTGGTTCCTCAAGGTTCCAAGGTATAACAAATAATCCAGATGTGCGTTCATTACATTTTATAGCATGATAAATTGATGTCCTAAAGTTTTCCAGAGCGTCTACTGTACATTGTCCTATTCTAAAACCATATTGTTTACTATTAAAATAATCGCGTTTGTCTAAGAATGATGCTGTTTGTGACTGTACTATTGTTTGACAATTTTTCAAGTGCATGCGCAAAAACATGTAAAGAAATCGGCCGACAATTCTTCACGTTCCTCCGATCGCCCCTTTCGTGAAGAGGCATGCATAACAACTGCTCTTATCAGTAAAATTGGAAATTCGCCTTTAAAAAAAACTCAAGTTAAAAATGTAGGAAAGTACGTCTACTATGCAAAAATGCATATTTTTTAACAGCTTTGCGTCAATACAATCAACTACAACAGATTTTCGAGAGGAGAGGGCATGAACTATTTTCAAAATGTCCGGTGGAGTAACTGGTTCTAAGAAGGAGGAACTAGGAAAATTCCTATTTGATTTTATGTTAGTTGGCAATAAATTTTCAGGTGAGGTGTAATTCCCTTTAGGTGATCCAAAAATACTGACGAAGTAATTGCTAGATTTCTTCGCTAGAATTGCTGGATATATACCGAGTTGGTTATCCTACTGAAGTTCATATGTAGAGCTACTTTTGATCTTTTCTCCTATTAATTCTTTCAAAACTTTCCACTGCTCCTTCTTATTAACACCGCACACACTTAATGTGCACATACAGTTGTGAAAGATAGCATATATTACTAACTAGACGGTTATTGCAAAAATAATGCCTACGCTCGTGTCTCGTTCAGGAACATAGTCATCATCGTCATCAGAGTCTAGGTCACTCTCAATATTATCAATGCTTCATCCCCAAGTAATCTTGCTTGTCGCCTCTATGCGGGTCTTTCAGACAAAGTGGAAACTGACAACTCTTATAGAACAAAGAAATATTAGCATATATAATTATATGCATAGGTAAGTATATATGTATAAAATAATTAGTTCTTTTACCATTGATTTAAACATTTACACTGAATTAAAACAATATGCACTGCAGTTTAAGTATTACCCATGCCAAAGAACAGTTACTTAAAATAATTATCATAAATTAAAATATTTTTACAAGTAGGAAACAGAATCCCATTATGGCTCAACACAGGGACGATATGGCAAATTATACAATCACCTTTCCTAAATACGTGCACTACTTTTACTTTGTAAATGCTTTGGAAATTATAATTTTTTAGGGAACAAAACTAAACGTTCAACCACTAAAAACTTTGCTAACATGAATAAGTTTGTATTTACATACAAACATATTTACATATTTATATATTTACATATTTCTTTGTCTTTACATACTTGGTATGGAGTACAATCACAGTTCTCAACCCGAAGGTCGGTTTGATATGTGATGGTAGAGCTCACCCAGTACTAAGTCCAACAACATTATTCTTATTATTATTGGTAATCTACAAGTTAAGGTAGGTCTCTGATGGACACACTCCTAAAGAA
>LYUA01003849.1:49054-60092 GCA_002093875.1 Calopteryx splendens
GTTGCGAGAGGAAAAGGGTCAAGGAGGGCGGAGGGAGGGGAGGGGAGACAAGTTGGGGGAGAGCAGTGAAGGGGGTATTTTTTCTTCGGAGCTCCGAGAGCGGAAACTAATAAATGGGCGAGAGGAAACAAAAGGACAACGTGAGTGAGGAATGGAATGGGTGGGAGGGAGAGGGGGAGGGAGGGAGAATCTCGTGGGTGCCGAGCTAAAGAAAAGCACAGCCGACTTCAGCGGCGGATAATTTTGATGTAAATCATTCACACGTGAAAATAAAACTATGACTCAACCCCTACATCAAAGCAAAACAATACATTGATGCATAGTGCGATTCGTTATTATCTGTTACGGGAGTTGTTTTAGGATAGTGTTAAAGACAATATGTGTTTTCGACCGCAATATATTAGCAAGCTATGTTCCGGTGACGCGGTAGTGCAGGAAAGAAATACCAGAAATTTTACGGAGGTTATTTATGTGCTTCGTCTTGGATATGAATAGCTCAATTCAAAGTTATTCTAACGTTTCCGAGAGCAGCTTGTAAAGTAGTCGAGAATTTGAATATTGCACCCAAACCAGTGGCAGTACGAATCTATGCCGCTATACAGTCTGGCAAGCGGCCTCTTTGTGACTTTGTGTTATTTAGTTTTTGTTGTTTTTGTGGCACCATGTTCTTCTCTGTCTGCGAATTCCGAAATGTATTCCACAGTGAAAATTGCCGCTTTGTTTTCTTAGGCTCATCACAGTATACCCACCGATTCATCGACATTCATGACTCTGGGCAGGAAGTTCGGGTCACCTCTCTTCACTGTTGCTTGCACCCCAGTGCACACTTCTCCCGCATCGTTCTGCCACTTTTTTTCCTCGAAGCGAAATACAATACCCGGAAAAAATGGCCACCCACGAGGACATTGCAGATATATGTAAATTTTCTCAAATCGGATAATATCTTCTGCGAGATTTGTTGCCCCAAAGTTTCGAAATTTCGACTGAAGACACCCAAATTGTCATTAATTTTAGTTCCGTCAAACCGACTATATTTTTGGGTAAGGAGATGTCACTTGCGATGAAAACCGACATTCAAGCCACAGCTATATGCCCCTAGGGGGGTCAGGGGATGTCTCTTCTGGAAAAGTGGGCAAATTCGGTACAAATGAGGTGTTTTTTTTTAGCCCTACCCGTCTTTTCCTTCGCCCGGTGGCTCGTAGCGGTGGCGGGCCATCGTTGCGACGCTCCGTGTACACTCACAACCAATGCTGCATCGCTCCTTGACCCCCCCTCCCACCCGTCCACCTCTACACTACACACCAGCGCCAACCCTGCCCCGCTCTGCCTCGCCCCCGCGGAGACCAACCGGTCGAGCCTCGCGCCCAACGTTCTAGCTTTCCACGCTGCATCCCTACGGATCACACGCACCTCAATTCGCTTCAGTTGCATTCCGTTCGCCAGTTTCAGCGGATCTCCAGGTACCTCACGACGCGAGCGCTGTCCCTTCCACTCGCTCTTTTGTTTCTTAATATTTGACTGCATTCCCGGTTGCGTGCTCTGGATTTTCGCACCTTTTCATTCAGCCAACAGAATGCCACTTTCAAAGTTCGCTCTTCGTGGTGTAAACAATTGCCCGGTTTTTAATGAAGACCCCAAGGATTTTGGTGAATTTAGAATCCCAACAAAGAAAGATGTTCTCCTTTGCTGTCTAGTAGTCCGGCGGAAAACTGGCTTAGCGTCCCAAAGTATCAAGGAATCAGCTTTTTCTTCTGTATCCCTACAAGTTGCAGTAAAGATTCTAGATGTTATTTGGAATGAAGCATCTATTCCAAAAGTAACAGATCAAGAAGAACAATCCAACTATTGCACCGCACACCTCAACCCGATGTTCTCGGGATAAAACTTCGCTGGAATTCATCTCACATTCAGTGCATCCATTAGAATGCGCTGGAAGGTCCTGAATGGCAGTCCAACCCTATTGCAAACGCCATATATTGCCTGCCTTCACTCCTCAGAAGGATCACTTCACGCACTTTCGCAATCCTTTCTGACCTTATGCATGATGTCGGTCGACCGGAATGTTTGTGTCTTCTTGAACAGACTCTCTCATTGAAACACTCAAACCTCTAAAATTCTCATGCTTGTCTCAGAGCTTGCTCATCAAAAACCTCCTTAGCATTCGGTCGGTTTCATCAGAAGTTTTCTTGGGATTGAAACAATTCCTTCCCTCCTTTCATCCATTCCTTCACATCAGCCGTTTCGGAATTCGCAGACAGGGAAAGAACACGAACACGCAAAGGAAACGACAGAAACTAAGAGACACGCAATCTTAGGAAGGTGCCGCATACCAGACTGGGAGCTGTAACACACGAGTGGAATCTAGCGGCAGAAGTACGTCCTACTACTGGTTTTGGAGGAATATTCAAATTCTCGACAGCTTTGGGAAACACGTCGTAAAGTAAGGCTTCCACCTTTACTCAAGGCATATTCCAAGGCTAATTCCTCAAAAAATAATCCCATATTTAACGTGATCAATATGAGGAGGGAATGTCAAAAGTTTCATTTTTCAAACTTCTGCATCATTTTCCTCTAGAAACTCAATCGGATCGAACCTTCCAGAATGGCCCATCATCTATTAGGTAAAAATTATTCAATTCCAGAAACATAACCAGCAATAATCTGCCTTTGGTCGCGAATTTATTATAAATGAAGAGCGGAATTAATGAATAAAAGTTAAATTTCATTAATAAATGTTACATATGAAATAGATTGATGTAGTATCAATACTCAGCTTGCTTTGATTAATTACTCACACAATCTGAATACGTATGGATAAATGCCAAGGTAACCATCGTCAGAGTGAATAAGTTCAAGAGCCTTCACGAGAACGTGTGCACGAAGGTGAATGGCTTTTTTTTATAAATTAACTTCAGTGGCATAAAACGCCTTAGACGTTATCAAGATTAATAGTCATAGAAATAGAAGCTATATTTCTTATGCCCTTAGAACAAAGTAACAGATATGAGAAGGGTTCACACTGAAATCCTCAGTTCACCTCGCTCCGAATCATGACCAAGGTTATTTTAAGTACGAATCTTTCGTAATCGCCAACCCTCACAGCGTCATAGCACTTACGTGAGGTCACAGTCGTTTTCTTGACCACAGGACCACTGGCCCGCAGTGTTCAAGAACTGTTTTATCTAAGCATGAATTATTATTATCATTTGGTAACCTACCGGTTAGGGTGGGTTTTTACATACTATCAATTCACGTCGCTAAAGAACTTCATCTATTTTCGGTTTCCCAAATTTTCTAACATTAAGAATCCTCTGCCAAAGAAATTATCTTTGGCATACTATAATCACAAAAAAGTCGTTTACCCTTACTTAACGGTTTCAGCGAACTTATCGTGATATTTTCCCTTCTGCTAATGAGGGCATGTCCATGCCCACTTCTCAATGCATACGACGTCCTCACAGGAGACAATGAAATCATGAATCCACGCAGCTCTTCGCCCTTTCCCTCCTAGTGGAAGGAGAAAAGAAACACGGAGGAGGGCGTTGGAATTCACCACTTTCAAAGACGGCTCTCTCCTTTCTCCCGAGGCGATTAAATCTCTAACTCCGTCTTCATCGCGCAAGGTGGTCGGGTGGGTTCGATCGAAAGATCGCTCGAGTGCCGCGTTCGACGCCCGCAAGCCTTGGCCGCGCCCCGGGCGTGTGAGAGCCGCGATTCCGCGGGGGTTCGTCGAGGGGGGCGTTCGAAGGGGCGTACCTCGCATCGCCTCGGGGAGCAAGCGCAGTGCAAGGCAGGCTTAAGTGCCCGGCGAGTGGACCTCGCTCTTGGAAGGGTTGTGCGGGAGGGTGGGGGCGGAATAGGGAGACATGCGCGTTGGAGACGCGTGTGTGGGGAGGGGAGTGGGGCGGCGACCGACGCCGCCGTCTCGAGACCTCCTCCTCCTTCTTACGTCCAGTCCCTCTCTAGGCTAAATAACGAATCATAGAGCAATAGCTGCGGGAAAAGGAGGTGTGCGGAGGAAAAGCATTCATTTCCCCAGTAATCCAACCATTTGAAGAGTCCTCCCTCCGATCGCGTCTCTTACGGCGAGCCATTGAGAAGAATTACGACCCCACGAAATATATTTCTCCGTCCAATATTCCAGATTTGTTTCTTTCTAAAACGAGCCTATTGCATCCTGTGCTCCTATAAGTGATGCATGGCAGGCACTGCCTCCCATTTCGGCGCTCCGGTCATCTTGCGCGGTGGATTTGTTAACGCCTGGGTGGTTCACGGCAGGCGTGATATTTTATTAACAGAAAATCAGATTTGTGAAACAAAATCTCCCTATTTTAGGCGCTATTAAATAGATTTTTTAATGTGAATACAAGGAGACTTTACTTTGAGTTTTTCGTTAGATAACGACTATTAAAACTAAACTTTTATTTTAATCAGTCAAAATTTATGCCAAAAACCTACATTCAGAGGCGAGAAAAAAACATTTGTATTAAGATTAGCGATGAATAAATTATTTGACTCGACCGGAATCCAAACACCTGGTCTCTGTAAAAGATAAAGACACTTGGGTTTTCCACAATTTTATTTTAACACTAACCAGATTTCGGCTATAAAATCATTTTGACAGATGGCTTTATAGTCAACACTTGAGTAGTGTTAAAAATAAAATTTTGGAAGAACCAAGTGCCTTTATCGTTTATGATGAATCTTTCCCACCAAGGGACGACCGATACCAACCTGGTCTCCGAATGCCGGAAGAGCACTCATTTCAAGTTATAACTTTATTCCAAGCACGTTTTAGCCGGAGTCTTGTGGGATTTTGTCCCGGTTTTATTCACTCAAATCCCAATGCTGAATTCGAGTGTTGCCAGACCATTTGATTTTGGAGATATTTATAATCCTTATTCCCAGCATTTTTATGGTAACACCATTTGCAAAAGAGCTTCTGCAATTTTACCGAAGGAGGAAGAAGGTTAATTGAACATACGAAATAGCTCACCACTTTGTTCATCCTCAGCGCCAAAGATCGTTCCCAAAGCGATGTTACTGCTATTACTGGATAGAATTTATTTGCAATTGTACTCCCCTGAACACGAAGGACATCATTCTTGTTTACGGCGCAATAGTTAAAGGGCCGCATTATGCATGAGAATTATTGCAAAAGCAATGGGACAGCCAACGATTATTCCTATTGCGGAAATCTTGACTTAATGCTTTCTCATCATTTAATGCGCTTGACAGAATATGCCACCAGAAATAAAATTAACTTGGAATCATCAACTTGTTAGTTATATTTGAATCAATTTACTGGTATATTTGAATAATTTTGCATGAAAGCAAGAGCCGTAAAGAATGTGCATGCGTTTTACATGTATCCAAGATCAAGAGTCAACAAATCACAGTTCTTTATCATCATTCGTTATTAAACTTACTTTCGCTATAAAAATGGCACTAAACATGCTTCCTTAAAGATTCCCAACCGTTCTTAATAATTCTTACAAAATCATTCATGACCGAAGGTTCATTAGTAACTCTGGGTGAACTAGTATGTAATTTCATACGACACTATGAGAAGAAAGTGACTGTATATCACCTACACAGAAAGAAAAAATGGTCACCTATAACATTTGTCTTTTAATTGTTTCGAAAGCAATGCTGTAAATGCATATGTATGCCTGAAGCTCAATTACTCATCGAACCAAATATATATGCCTGGGGCCTTCAGGTGGGCTACGATTTTGAAATTTGATGGGTGGACATTGGATTTCAAATTTCACACAGCAATCAGAAAAAATGAAAACTTCGGAAGAGTGCCCAGAAAAGACTTTCTTCAAAGGAGACCCGGACTTAATTATAAACGCTCCAAAACGTTTCTTTTTTCTCTCCGGGTTAATTAACAAGCGGAGCGATTTAAAAACATTCAGTAGAAAAAACTGCATAGGCATAGGAGTCGAAATTTCAGACATTGCCCATAAACGTGGATAGCTGAACAGGTAAAATTTATGATTACTTTTAATTAATTACTCGGACATCAAGGATTGCAGTCCTTGTTAAGCTTAATATAAAACCTGTGTAAGAAGTATGGAACTCAGATGATCTAAGATAACAAAAGTGAAGAGATTCTATTTGTTATAGGTATACTATATATACCGTAATTAAATATTACTATATTACTATTAAAAATATTATAGTTGAAGGAAATAAAATATAATAGAAAAAGTATACGCATTTTTTTCAGTAATTTAGGAAAAAAGTGTCGTAACAAAATATTCATTCATGGAATTATTCCGTAAGTAAAAGGAAAATTTTCAAATAGGAATAAATTGAATATTGACGCTGCTAGAGAGACGTAAAAAGAATTAATCGGGCTTTCTATGTGAAACCTGAAGATACATACTACAGCAAATGCCTTTTATGCAAGAAGAATGAGCAATGATTTTCCAACTTTGAGATTGAGGTTTTTAGGAAAAAGAGAAAAAAGTAAGTTTATTGGAGTAGAAAACAAGGCAAGATGATATTAATAAGAAATTTTAACTAATGGATATCTGAGATAATCAATTGATTAATACTATACATCAGCGAATACTGGATTGAAGGAAGAAGCAGAAGTCCAAAAAATGGTATTTTGCATGGATCGCTAAAGAAGACAAATGTGTACAGAAAAAAATCCATTCTGTGCAGAAGTATTCCAAAAGCTACCAATCATGTTTCTTGGAAAAGCATCAGAACCTGCCCCTACATGAAAAATAGGAACGAGAATTATCGTATATATTATTGAAAATGTAATTTATAAAACTCTTTGCCGAGTGAAGCGGCGTGTTCCTATTATATGAACTTCGACATAAGTGTATTCAAACGTAAACGGCGCAAAGGATATGGTGTTTAGTGTGCGTAAATTCATCGATACTACTGTTAACACCGATCTGAAGCTTAGAACAGCGTTATTTCAGGAGTAAAGATACGATATTTTTAGGTTTTTTAAAGTTTACGCTGTGTGACAACCAGGTGGGTGCATCATTCAGTTACTAAACGGAGCGTTCCGGGATGAAATCTGCGTGATACTTTTGGGCACATCCATCGTAAGAATCTAGGAAGTAAAATCGTTAAATTATTACGTAACCACCCTCTATCATTTCAAACCATGAAATCCTTTCATAAATTTAAATGGAAAAATTTATTTATAACATATATTTCCCAGATTCACCTTGCCATAAAATTAATAAATTACCACTCTAAAAGTTCCTGAGAGTGAAAAATATCCGACTCCTTTTGACTTGAAAATATAATTTCAAAAAATATTTATAGCTGGAAGTAAGTCACCAGTCATGAATCAAAAGTACTTAACAGCGACACCACAAAGAAGCATTTTTTTATTCCTACGGAATGAGTGTTGAAATATCTCCTCTTGTTTCTTGTAATAAGAAGAGAAACATTTTCCTTCTTACGTTCACGCCATTCATCCAAACTGACCCAAAGGCCACATTTCTATTTTACGTCCCACACAGAAATAATATTCAGCCGTAATTTAGAGGAAAACATGAAAAAACTTCCCAAGTGAGGAAAAAATATGAGAATATTTAAAATATGTGACGTTTTGAGATTCTTCTTCCTCGGAAATAGTGAGGAGGAGATGGTTATCTTCACCGCCTACACATATAAATGTTTAAGCTTTGATTTTTGTGTTATTTTATTACTCTGGAGCAATATTTGTTTAAAGGCAGAACGGTCGCCGGTCTTCACTTGTTTCTCGAAGGGGAAAATGTATCCACGCCCATTGTTTTTCATGACGAGTGCCGTGGGAGAAGAGTCCCTCCCGTCCCGACCGGACGACTCCATCCAGTTCAGTTAGCGCACCCCCCTTCCTCCGCCGGCACACTTAAAAGGCGGAAAAAATAATACTTCCACTGGAACACACAAGCAAAGCTCCAAAACGCTGTACCAGTGTCCCCGAGGAATTGGAAATAAAGTATTCGAGTTTTAGACGGGGTGTCCGCCCCTCTGCCCGAAGGAAACTGCTCGTTCGGGGCAAATATACGTGACGTTTTCACGGTAGGTGGACTTCAAAAGAAGGGGGAAAAGTCACCTGACCAGATTGGAGATGCGGGTCAGCGGTGTAAAGAGAGATTAGAGATGTAAAAGGCACGCCCTTCCAAAAGTCGCCACTAAAAGTGCGTCACGCCTTTACAAACAGTGACTTTGGGGGTCAGAGTTTGGGGCATCCATCAGCAGCGGTGGTTTTCTTGTGTCAGACCCGCTAACCACGCGCTAACGAAATATATTGCTGTGGGAAGGTTCGTCGAAGGAGCGTGCTGAACGGCGAAAGAATGGATCAGATGCGAGACCGGGCAGTGGTTACACCGAGGAATCATCAATATTCATTACTGTCTAGGGCATTTCAATGAAGGTGATTGGGCGCAAACGTTCGTTGACTCCTTGGATATAAATATGGTGCCAATCGCAGACGAAAGAGTGCCATCTTAATTAAAGTCTAATAGCTATACATTTTCATTTCATCTAGCTCTATCCAGGTGTACTGTAAACAATTTAGGAGTGAATACAATTGCTCATTGGACAATTTTGAATTTCAATGTCCTGGAAAGTGTACTATGTGCATAGGAGTCGCATTTCTCTGCGGGGATAATTGTTTTTATCATATATTTACGCCTATGTAGAACTACAACATAGGGTATATATTACTAGTGTACAATAAATAATTTTATTCCAGATAGTGAACACTACCTGTCAGAGAACCTGAAAATTAAACAGAGGTAGCACCACACGTATGCGTGAAGATTTGCCATTAAATATAATTTTTATGAGAAGAATTCAAATATCATATCAACCTCATTTTGATCATCAAGTTAGAGATCATTTGTAAGATGATTTGTAGAATCGTGTATAGAATCAGTAATTGTTACTGTAATGTTTAATACTTTGGAGTCCCTCAAAAATCGTCTAAAGGATATTTGACGGCAAAAAGTAATTATAATATTTAATCAGTAAAGGAAGTTTCATCCTTTAAACGGTGACATCTTTTAACTAATGCATCAAGGAGAGGAATATTCTTTAATTAGATGCAGGCGATTCAGAGTACACACTGATGTGAAATACTATCACGAGAAATAAAACGAGGCACCAAAGAAAAATGAGTACCGATTATAAAGCATGGAGTTAAACATTTGAAAAATAGAAACCAGAAACTTAAAAATAGGAGTTTTTTATAGCCTGCAATGATTTAAAAAGTTCCTGGCTGTACAAACCCGTCGGAAATTTCAAAATTAAGGCAATTATCTGTTATTTTAACCTTAAGGCCTTTATTATATTATTACAAATGTAATATATATATATATAATACATATGTAATATTATTACAAATGTAATAATACTAATTAACTCGTAGGAATTGCAAGATACTAAAATCTAAAACTTAAAAACCTTACTACACTGCATAATATAGGCCACTCGAATTTTAATATCCCTACGCAATCTCCTCATGAGTTTAGCACCGAGGGGTTTCTTACACATTAACAAACAAGCTTGAAGAGTATCGCGTTTAAAGGTGGCGGAGAAGAGAAAAAGCAATTAGCGTCTCTTCGGATAGGGTGAAAGGTGGAATGGAGTGATTCGATGAGAACAGTGACCTCGAGGGGATTATGTGCAGCCAATTGAAGTGCTTGTTTACGCGAAAATAAATACCAAACATCTTTAAAGCAATAAGCCTAGCATTAAGTTAAGAGAATCCAAAATTAATAACCGAGGCATTTACGGTTAATGGCAGGGTTTCATACATAAATTTTAAAAAGAATCTTATTTTGGACTCAAGTATTGATGAGTTTCAATTCAATTTATTTACACAGATTACACAGTGAGCTTTGCACCTACCAACTTAATTATAGTGAAAGATAATTCTTTATTTTAGTAATAGTAGTAATATAGCAGATATGAAGGCATTCCTTTGAGAGAAACATATGTCGTAATCACGACTTCAATGAAAACTAAAGGGAGAGTTGGACTGGCGTTAAATATAACAATATCTACTCGTGAATGAGTACCCATCCTCTCTCAGCGGTCGAGGACTTGCCAACAACGAGCTTAAAAGTTTTGCCTTCATTTTATGCTAATCAAGCACAACGAATGCCATTCTCATCTGGACTTAAGCATTTTTAGAAGAGAAATAATTGCTCCAAAGGACAGTGGTCATGACGCACATACGAGTTTAGATACTCATTTAATTAATCAGAATATATTTGTGCATGACAAATGTTGTTAGCACAGCAACCTGTATTTGAATCGAAGTTGTAAACTTATATCTTGGCGGACTTATATTTATTTTTTATCAGTTCAGTGATACGTAAAATTATTATCTGGATGAATTGCACTACCATAGAAAGAAATGTTATAGCAGTGTCCAACATGTTATACCATGCACAAAGCATGTTATACCATGTCACAGTCAGAAAATTATAATCCCTATCTTCTTATCGTAAATCTAATGAACATTTTACTAATCATAATTTTTAGCTGAAAGTTCATCCATAAAATCTATATTTTGTAATGGTATTGATTAAAGAAGATTATCTTCTTGGGAAAGGTGTAAAATATTCCCTTAAATATTGTTAGATATTTACAAAAATCGGTTTATGACTATGGAAAACCACTTGGGGCGCTTAGCAGTTGGGCTGAAAGAACTTTTACTGGTTTTCTGCCATAACCTTTCGGTGCACTTGGCTTAACTTTGTAGCTTCTCGCTCAAAGTCGGCTATAAACAATCAAAACGCGCTTAAGTTAGCTGACGGCAGAGAGCACTAAACCAGTTTTTATTTAGGCGGATGGGACTAAAAATATCAAATAAATGATACACTCAGCGATTTTACAGGAGCTTAACGAATAGGTAGATATGATCCGTTCATTTCGGAAGCCCTTTTGTGTCATGGCCGCTATCGCAGATTCCCCTCACCGCAAATGCCGACAAAGAGAAATAAAAATTGTGACGAAAGGGTCGCCGCTTGAGGTTTGGGGGGGGGGGGGGGGGGGGGGGGGT